>CM049866.1:46814103-47011831 GCA_027474115.1 Schizopygopsis malacanthus | reverse complement strand
ACACACACATATGAGATCGACACATGGTTATGTTTTGAAAGTACTACTACAGTACTTACTGAAAACTGTGTAGTTTAAAACTTAGAGGAATTTATGAAAATGTGCATTCAATGACCATTTAGATGAGTTTGTTTCTTATGGAAAAATGCATTACATCACTTACTCACCATGGATCCTCTGCAGTGATCAGAAGGGTCCAAACAGCTGATAAAAACATCACAATAATCCACAATAATCCACGTATAGTCCCTCAGTTAATGTTTTTGAAGGGCAAAGCTGTGTGTTAGTAAGAAACAAATCCATGACATTTTTAACAAACAACAGTCTGTTAATCATGAGAGAAAATGCACAATCAAGCACCGTTTACATTTGAAAAGTCCAAAACAGTTTTAAACAATTATGTCATTGAATTTAGATGTGAGGGGACAACAGGGGATGGACTTTATTACTAGATGAAGCGTCATTATGGATTATGGACACATATTGGCCAGAAACTTGTTAAAAGCCTCGATGATGAAGTTGTTTTTACAAACATGTAGCTTTACTTTACAAATGTTAATTGACTCATCTAACTACATTTGACAAGTGTACATACAATTAATATTGTTTTATAGTATTTATTTAATTAAATTTTAAATTGTATTTTATTTAACATTTATATATTGAACAAATGTGCTGTTCTGCATCTCAGAAGGACCTGTCACTGCAGCTGGTTTCTCTCCAAAATGCTGGGATTGGACGCCACATGGCTGATGTGTTTGGGAAGACGGAGGATGGCATCAGAAACCAGCACAGGTGAGAAACGTAATGTGAGGCATTGCAGTGTCCAGTTACAAATCAGTGGATATGGTTTGAAAGGTGGATGTCAATGGGACTCTCCTGGCTCTGATCTGGTTTCTAAAAACCAGGTGGAGTGAGTTTGTGGCCAAAACGTCATTCGAAGGTGAATCTTTCATTGATTCAGAGCGTTTCAGTGTTCTTTGACACACACTGATGATTTGAGTGTGTGTGTGTGTGTGTGTGTGTGTGGGGGGGGGGGGGATGTCCTGCTGATGTCCTGCTCGGATGTCAGGTGACCAAAGAGACTCTGGGAATCTGAAGACGTCAGTGTTTCTAAATCCTGTGCCAAATAACTGCCCAACATACACACACACACACACACACACACACACACACACACACGCACGCATGCATTTATATATATACTAACAAGTTTACACCACGGCTTTTCTAACTGCATCAACAATGGACCCAAATTGATAAAAACAGCATGTGTGCCAAGCCCAAGCCAGAGTATTTTGCCAACGAAAGGCTGCTGATCTATAAATAACTGTTTAACAATATATTTGTTCACTTCATAAATCATCAGTATGAATGTTTATAGCTTTCAGTGTTAGTCATATGAATATTGTTTTGGCTTAAAATTAATTTAAACATGACAAACACCTTCAAAATTGACCAAAAAGTGCTTTTAAATTCATCCCATTATAGAGTAAATAATTGTACTCCTTAATATACTAACATATACTGTAAAAGATGCGTTAATCAGACGCATTAACCATCGTTTTTAAAATCATGGACTAATGAGCAATAATTCTCATATGGGCCATTGCAAATTTCAAATAGGTTGTATTTGGATGGATTTACTCTATATTTTCGCACTGATTACGCTTTTGTATTATGTTTGTAGATGGGTTTTATAAGCACTGCTCTTTTTGATTTCATACGTTTCTATTTGTGATGTTGCTCTAACACTTGCCAATATTTAATACTCTAAGTGTATTTTTAGTAGCTCTTTTTAATAAATAAAAATATTTTTTGTTATTGTGATTCTGTCATCAGAAAATTGTGCTTTGTCATCTAGGTCCATCCTAACCACATCATCCTAACAGTGAGCATTAATGTAAGTGGTACCACGTGATAATGAGGTATGTGTAAGTTACATAATGTGCATTAAAACTGTCTTGGAAAACTATTTCTTACCTTGTCTTCATTATTTATCATTGTTACTGTTCAAATTCACATTGAGACATGGAAATGACGTTGTGTTTAATATTTTAATGGATTTCAGAAATACAGAGATTTGCTCTGATGCTTGGGAATTATATGTTCATGGACACTGTTAAAAACTAATATATCCACTGAGAGTGTTAATATATGTATAATAAATACATCAATAAATGACAAGACCCAGAGAAGTGCAGAGACATCCAAATATGGTGAAAATGAAATTTGTCATGTAACAGCAAAAGACTGACATTAAAATACCTATTGTATTCAGAATTAATATATACATTTATAAATACAAACGTTGCATTAAGGAAAAAGAGAAATAGTAATAACATTGTACAAGGCTTTACAAAATGATTCAAATAAACTAAAATACGTCTCTTTCAAAAGATAGGTAGTGCAGCTTTCTTTTTGCGTGCAGTATTTGTTTTATTTTGATTTATTTGAGTATTTTTTTAAATCCCGCTGTTTAGATAGTACTGACCGTTGTTCACGTGATCATCCGGTAGGGGCGGTACGCAACATCCGCTCCTCGTTCACCGAGCGACGAAAAAGAAACCGAGGGACTTTGAGCTGTTCTGCTTTCCCGTGCGTGATCGAAGTAGTAATTTACAGGGATCTACAGTTATTAATCAGCTGTTTTTCGCTGAAATCCTGAGCAGAGTGTTTAAATGGCGTCAGGAAGCGCACTGATCTTTGATGAGGAGATGAGCCGTTATAAACTCCTCTGGACAGAGTAAGTCATCTCATCACTTACTGTACGACTCTTACAAAAGTCTCATGTTAAACTGATATTATTAGACATAATATAACATTCAATGAAGTACGTCACAGTTTCATATGCAAATATAATAAATCATCGATTCTCTATGGTGGTCAAAGTAACTTTACCATAGTATTACCACACGATACCATTGATCTAACGTTACACATTATTCCTCACGAGTTAAAATGATCATACTTGATTTATGCGAATTTTTTCTTTGTTTTTATATCTTTGTTTTTTTAACATTCTGGAGATGTTAGTTTATTATTTGCGATGTGTAATTAAATGCTATTTCAATATATGCCCAGTTTGTTTTGTTTTAAACGATTTCTAAAATGTGTTAAAATATGTGAAATAGTAATAATAAAATAATTAAAGTGAAATAATTGGTTTGCATTTTGTACTAGTCAGAAATGGGCATTTTCAATAATAAAAATGTAACTAATATTGATTTGAGAAATGTTTTTGTTAGTGGGAAACAGGGTTGCTTTAGTTAACTAAAACCTAAACTAAAACCATAAAATGTGTTAATTTAAATTAAATAAGCGCTAATTGTAAAAAAAAAAATCTGATGTTTTATTTCAGCTAGCTGCCAAAGCAACATTGCTCATTTTCATTTAGTTTAACTCGTTGTACTACAATAACTAAAACTGAAATAAAAATGAATAAAAACTGGCCTAACTAAACAATAACTAATAAAATGGCAATACTCAAAAATATTGCTAAAACTTACTGAAATTAAAATGTAAATAAAAACAAATTCATAATGTAGAATTTTAATGATACAAAATGAACACAACAGATTATGTGTTTTAGTATTGCAACCAAAGTGTAACAATTTCAGATTTAAGTCAATTATAAAATGTTAATTGTTTCTGATATTGCTATCACTGTTTTACTATGTTTTCATAATTTAAGAATTGCATTATGGATAGTGATAAACTGATTAAATTGGCAGATTTTCTTAATGATTGTCTGCTTGGCAGATTCCCATTCTCCCAAAACTCTTATCAAATGATCATAAAGGTTGTCTGTTTTTCTATTTTCACATCAAATCTGTTTGCTGTTGCTCCGTCCAGTCCAGTCTGTGAGATCGAGGTGCCCGAGCGGTTGACCGTGTCTTACGAAGCGCTAAAGACTCGCGGCGTGGCACAGAGGTGCAGACAGCTGCCGGTCCGCCAGGCCACCGAGCAGCAGATTTTACTCGCACACAGGTTGGTGGAGTTTAAACCAGGCCACATTTCTATTGCTGTATGATGAGTTTGGTTTGTGTTTACTTCAGTGAGGAGTATCTGGAGGCCGTTAAACAGACTCCAAACATGAGCGTGGAAGAGCTGAAGGCTTTTTCGAAGCAGTACAGCGACGTCTATTTCCATCAGGTAAGTCCAGGTCATTGATGCGTGCTGTGTTCAGGTGAACGCTTCCCAACAGTCTCTTATGTGAGCGCAGAACATCTATCACTGTGCTAAGCTGGCCGTGGGCGCCGCACTGCAGCTGGTGGACAGCGTCATGAAGAGAGAGGTCAGGAACGGCATGGCGCTGGTCAGGTGAGCACACAACCATCAGCTGCTGCTTTCATGATGGGATGTCCAACACATTTACTACTTATTTAAAGGTGAAGTGCGATGCTTTTCCCACGAGGCACTAAACAGAACTGCAATATGTTTGAGCAGAGAGACCTGCATATTAAACTAAAACGAAAGTGAAACTAAAAAAAACATTATTAATATTATTGTGATTGCTATTATTATTATGAACCATATAAATAACATTTACATGTAATGTTATTCATTTAAAATCACATGTAATTATTTGTATTCATTTCTACAGTAATTATTAATATTAAATATTAGTATTATTTAATAATATTTGAACATAAATATTAATTTAATAATAACTTTAATTATGAATTCTTATGGTTGTTGTTATTGTTATTAGTAACAATAGTAATAATGTATTCCTTGTATTCCTGTAATATTTTTATTATTATTAACAATATGTAATTATTTTCAAATTAAACATCAGTGTTAAATAAATTCGAAACTCATCATTTTAAATTAAAAGTGAATTTAATTATGTATTTTAATATTGTTATTTTTAGTGTTAACAATGTATTAATCAAATAATTCATTATTACTTTTACTAGTACTATGCATATTTCATTGTTCATATTTAATATTAATATTTAATAACATTTACAGTCAACATTTTAATTTAATAGTGAATTTAATATACAAATGTAGTAATGTTTAATAATTAATTTAAATATTTATTATTTATTATTATTGTAAAATAAAATATTTGTAATGAATGATTTTATTCTGTTTAAGAATGTTTGTTATTGGACACTTAAATAGAAAAGTAATCTGTATTGTTATTGGTCACTAGGCAACACAATATGTTGATCTCTAGTTTTCAGTAATGCATTATTGTGCTCTGTTTGTGACCTCCAGGCCTCCAGGACACCACAGCCAGCGCTCCGCGGCGAACGGTTTCTGTGTGTTTAATAATGTGGCCATCGCTGCACTTTATGCTAAGAAGAACTACAACCTGAACAGGTGAACGGTGGGGTGTTACATCCTGCACTGCTGTACAACACTAATCTACATGACTTTAATACTCACTAAAGGAAAACTAAGCTGGTGTTCTTAAAGTTTGTCATACAGATACGTTTGGGCTTTTGATTTCTTTCTAGGGTTTTGATTGTGGACTGGGACATCCACCATGGACAAGGTGTCCAGTACTGCTTTGAGGAGGACCCAAGGTGAGTCCATCTTCCTTCTGATGAACAATGCGGTTTACTAGCCTAGATTGTCCAATTTTAAATGTATTTTATTATTTTTATTTTATTTGAGATTAAATTATTTATTTAAAATATTAACATATTTATTATTATTCAGTTATTTTACTTACATTTTTTTCCCTCTTGCTTTATCATCCACCAAATCAAAAAAAATCATAACTTTGATCACTCAAAACATTTTTTTATCTCCTTATATCCAATTTAATAATTTGTAATTATAGGGAATTTCAAAAATGTCTGTAATCTTCTATAATTCTATTTTTTTCCTTTTGTCCTAGTGTGCTTTATTTTTCTTGGCATCGTTATGAGAACCAGTCCTTCTGGCCCAAACTCCCCGAGTCGGACTACACCAGTGTTGGGAAAGGCAAAGGATGCGGTTTTAACATTAACCTCCCCTGGAACAAGGCAAATGAAAACTGAATCAATGCTCTGAAGCCATCAAACTCTATCATAAATCTATATTTCATAGCAGCAGTGCATGTCAATTAAATCTACTTTTAATCAACCATTCTCACTGGTAAAGAAATAAACTAAAATAATATTTAAGCTTTTGCCGCGTAGTTTTAATGCTGTGCTTGTTTTCTGCAGGTGGGCATGACGAACAGCGACTATCTGGCTGCTTTCTTCCATGTTCTTTTACCCGTGGCGTATGAGGTACCTGCCGCACGAGAGCGACCGTTAGACCGTTAGACGGTTTTCTGAGTGTGTAAGTCGAGCTGATGCACATTTTCTTCTCTTTCAGTTTGATCCAGAGCTGGTTCTGGTCAGTGGTGGTTTTGATTCAGCCATTGGGGACCCAGAAGTAAGAGACTCTTTTTAAATCTGTGATTGTCTGAGCTCCTGACCTGTTATTTTCTTTTCTGGATCCTGTTTGAAGAAACACTTCACTCAAAAATGATCATTAGTTGGGCTAATTTGTTTTGTTTCTTCATCAGAACAGATCTGGAGAAATGTAGCTGTACATCACTTGCTCACCAATGGATCCTCTGTAGTGAATGGGTGCCGTCAGAATGAGAGTCCAAACAGCTGATAAACATCACAATAATCGACAAGCATTCCACACCACTCCAGTCTATCAGTTAATGTCTTGTGAAGTGAAAAACTGTGTGTTAGTATCAAACAAATCCATAGTTAAGACATTTTAACTTTAAACTGTCATGTCTGGCCAAAATATGAATCCATAATCCATAATAACACTCCAGTGAAAAAGTCATCTTGTCTGAATCAGGTGAGAAATATGTACAGATCAAGCACTGTTTACAAGCGAAAACAGTTCTAAACAACTATGTCTTTGGATTTAGATGTGAGGGGACAACAGTAGATGGACTTTATCACTGTAGGACGCGTTATTATGGATTATGGTCTCAGATTTTGGCCAGAAAATGCCTCTGTGATGGACTTGTTTCTTAAAAACATTCAGCTTTTCACTTCACAAAACATTAACTGATGAACTGGAGTGATGTGGATGTTAGTTTTCATTAGTTAGTGGATTATTGTGATGTTTTTATCTGCTGTTTGGACTCTCATTCTGACGGCACCCATTCACTACTAATGATCCATTGGTGAGCAAGTGATGTAATGATACATTTCTCCAAATCTGTTCTGATGAAGAAACAAACTCATCTACATCTTACATGGCCTGAGAATGAGTAATGTTTTAAAGAAATGTAAATTTTTGGGTGAACTATTCCTTCAATCCTTCAAATCTGCATCTGTTACACTGTTTCCAAAAGTTTCCGCTGTGTTTGATGGGCAGTATGGGTTGATCTCAGTTAACACTGCTGTCTGTTGTGCTTCAGGGTCAAATGTGTGCTATTCCTGAGATCTTTGCCCACCTCACCCAACTGCTAATGCCTTTGGCTGCAGGCAAAATGTGCGTCGTCCTGGAGGTCAGTTGTCATTATCACATAAAATCTTTTTTTTAAAGCTGATCCTAGCATATTTTCATTTTTTAAGACCTGTTATCATGTTTAGATTGTATGTATTGTTTCTTCTGGTTTCCTTCGTTCTTTCAGGGAGGGTATAACCTGACTTCTCTGGCCCAATCGGTTTGCCAAACTGTCCAGACCCTTCTCGGGGATCCGGCCCCTCGGCTGTCAGGGCTCACGGCTGCTTGTGAGAGGTGATTTGAGCTGTCAATCATGCGGCGAGTGCTTTTCATTGGACAAGCCGTTTGCTTGAGTTAAGGTGCACTGAGTAGCATCGCCCACAGTCAAATCTTATTGGTCCAAAATCCTGCCCTAAATGCATCAAACAGTAAATATCTTCAGATTGTTTGTGATTTGGTTTCATTGTGGACAGATAATTTTTTTGTCGCTAGAAAGCTGGAGTAATATGCCATGTGATTATTATATTATTTTTTTTCACAGTGCACTGGAATCTATACAAAATGTTCGCAACACTCAATCCTCTTACTGGAGCTGTTTTAAACACTTAGGTTAGTGTTCATTTACTCATTTTACTGAAAAACAGCCATTTTCCTTTCACATGGATTGGTTTGTTTTATTATTAATTATATAGTATTATAGTTAAAAAACATTTAGAATTAGCTTTTATTTTTTATTCTCAGTTTTCATATCAATTTTAAGTCGTTTTTTATTGATCTTATGTGCTTTTGTCAGTTTTTACTATTTAAGTTCACTCTTCATCTTCATTATAGTTTGAGTTTTCATTAATTTCCAACTTATTAGTTCAATAAGCTGCCAAGGCAACATTTCTAATTTACGTTTAATTTTTCATCGAATATTAATATTTAATTTTCTGCTGTATTTAAATTAACTAGACAATTTTTAATAGCTTAAATGATAGTTAACGATAATGCGTCTGTTATAAAGGAAATTGGTAATAGATTTAAATATGTAGTGACATTTAAATGTCATTTTAACATTTGACAGCTACATTTTATTGTGTTTTATCTTTTACAATTGTATCGGTCTCATTTTTAAAGAGGCTCATTCAGGAGCGAGCACCAAACGACCCAGACTGGACGAGAAGAACGGTGGAGCTAAAGAAGCGGAGAAACCTGCGCCAGAGACCAATACAAAGAAGACCACACAGGATATTGTGTGGCCTGAACCTTTAACCAGGACATCAACTGATGTGCGAACAGCTGTAGCGCCTCCTCCTGGTGTGGAGCTCTCACTGCCAGAGGGGTGCCAACATTTGGGGGAAGTTTCCCAAAGCACCACAAAAGAAGTACACCGTTTTCGGTTGGTAAAATCAGATCAGAAACACACAGAGTCACACTTTTGGGCCACATTATAACCTTTTTAAATTGTTTTTCTGTCTGTAGGGATAAGAATTTCCAAGACGTAACGGATCAAAACATCCTCCAGCCTCTTGGAAATATAATTTCAGTTCTTGACCAAATGATGAATAAAGAGGTGAGGACACGATAGCAGGGGTCTGGGGGTTATATGTGTGTGCAGTATTTGCTAACAGACTGTAACGCTTCATCAGGTGCGTAATGGATGCGTCGTGGTGTCTGACTTGAGCGTGTCCGTACGCTGTGCTTGTGAACGTGCACTAATGGGCCTTGCTGAACGGTACAACACTAACAGAAGAATTACCTTAACATCACCTAGATCAGATACATAATTGCCTGTTATGTGATATTGAATACAGTGCTTTTGTGTTTGATGAAGGGTGCTGGTTGTGTTTATTGGAGATGGGAATATACCAGTCAAAACTAATGACGGGTGAGCCAGTTATTGCATATAGTTTTTGTTTCATTATTTGTTGTATAAAGTGCAGAGCTGAATTTGTCTTTTAGAAAAAATAAAATTATTAAAAAAAAAAAAGATTTTCAATTATAATATATAAAGTTAGTATTTAGAAAATGTTTAAAAAATATATTTTAGTTGCATTTATTTTTTTGGAAAAATTATTTTTGGAAGTATCTATAAGTACACTTATTTTTAAATACTATTTTAGAATACTAAGTTTAGAATATATTTTTTTCAGTATTATATACTGTTGAATTAGCTTTCATTTTTATATTTTCAGTTTTCATTTAAATGTTTTGTTTTTTTTTTTTAAGTCATTTTTTCATCATGTCATCATTTGTTCGGTTCTTGTAGTGGGTGAGTCTCTCTCTGTCTGTTCAGGAAGGTGTTTCTAGTCCAAATCTGTGCTGAAGAAACTGAAGAGAAGTGCGTGAACCGTTTGTCCGTGTGTCTGGGAGAGGTGTGTAATCACACCTGATTTTGTCTCAGATTTTGTCTTATATCTGTGAAGTCACTTCCTCTTCCTGCTCGTCTCCAGGGTGAGAGCTTCACGGCAGGATTCATGCAGGCCCTTCTGAGCCTGATTCTCCCTCTGGCGTATGAGTTTAACCCCTGTCTGGTGCTGGGGGTTGTTGGAGATAGTGGGGCAAAGACTCATCTGGCACCAGTTTGGGGTCACCTGACCAGCCTGCTCCAAGGCTTGGCAGGGGGGCAGACGCTCACCCTACTGCAGGTCAGATTTTTAAAACACACAGTGCCTTGCGAAAGTATTCACACCCCTTAAATATTTCACGTTTTATGTTGCTGCCTTATGTTAAACTGCTTTAAATTACTTTTTCCCACATCAATCTACACTCCATACACTATAATGGTAAAGCAAAAAAAAAAAAAAAGTTTTTTAACATCTTTGCAAATTTATTAAAAATAAATACTTAAATGATTCCATTGCATAAGTGCACATACTCTTATCTGGGACAGTTGGAATTTACCTCAGGGGCATTCATATTGCTTGTTGATGTAGACTTTGAGTGAAGGTAACCTGTGGCAAATTCAATTGAATGGGTATGATTTGGAAAGGCACACACATTTTAATAAAAGGTTCAACAGCTGATAATGCATATCAGAGCAAAAACCAAGCCCTGGGGTCAAAAGATCAGTCTGTAGAGCTCAGAAACAGGTTTGCATTATGCCACTCATTTGGGGAGGAATTCAGAAAAAATTCTGCTTCGTTGAAGGGTCACAGAAGCATGTTGTCTCTGTCACCCTTAATGGAAGAAGTTTGAAACAACCAGGATTCTTCCTAGAGCTGTTCTCCTGACCAAACTGAGCAATTGATGGAGAAGGGCTTTGGTTAGAGTGGTGACCAAGAACTTGATGGTCACTGTAGTTGAGCTCCATGATCATATGTGGAGATGGGAGAAACCTACAGAAGGACAAACACCACTGCAACACTCCACCGATCTGGGCTTTATGCTGGTGTGGCCAAACTCAATCCTCTCCTCAGTGAAGACACATGAAAACACACTGTGAGAAACAATATTCTCTGGTCTGATGAACCTCAATTCCAAGCATCATGTTTGAAGGGAACCAGCTCTGCTCATCACCTGCAGAGTACATCCCAAAAGTAAAGTGTGCTGGTAGCATGGGTCTGTTTTTCAGCAGCAGGGACTGAGGAACACATCAGAGTAGAAGAAAAGCTCAATGCACCCAAATATAGAGATAGCCTTAATGAAAACCCAGTCCAGAGCATTCAGAACCTCAGACGAGCAGAAGATTTACCTTCCAACAGAACAATGAACCTAAACACACAGCAAGAGTGGCTTATACACAACAGAGCCAGAGCCTGAGCTTGAACCCAATCAAATATTTCTGGAGACACATGAAAATGAGCGTCTGCCCCATCCAACATGACAGAGCTTGAGAGGTGAAGAGGTGAGGAGAAGAATAGTAGCTAATTGCCAAATACTGATGAGCAAAGATTGTTGCATCAAACAAAAAAGACTCGAGGCTGTTATTTAGTGTCAAATATTTAGTTTCAGGGTATGAATACTTATGCAATGTACTTATTTCAGTTTATTTATTTGTAATTCATTTACAAAGTTGTGACAATTTTGTTTTTGCTTTGTCAATATGGTGTATGGAGTGTAGATTGATGTAGAAAAAAATCTAATTTAAAGCAGTTAACATAAGGCAGCAACATAAACAAAACGTGAAAAAAATAAAGGCACTGTACATTGCATTTTTTTTTTTGTAGTTCATTTCAAATGTATTTTCCATTTTCAAATAAATGCATTTATTTGTTTTTAATTGTTTATATTAAATGTGTTTATTTGTTTTAATTATCTTTAATTGTTTAATTAAATATATGAATTATTTATTCATATTAAATGTATTTGTTTGCTTATTTTACAATTATTTTACTTTTAATGTACATCTTTTATTTGTTGTAATTTTTTATGTATTTATTTATTTATTTATTTTACATGTATTTATTTACAAAAAAATACATTGATGTGTTTCAAATGCATTTATTTGTTTTAAAGGTATTTGTTGGCTTACATGTATTTTGTATTTATTTTACATGTGTTTTGTGTATTCTTATTTTATTTTACTTGCCTTAATTTTCTGAATGAAAGTTGCTTACAGGGGTAAGTAAATCACCATATCTGCATTTTTGAAGGGCTATGACAAAGATCTGCTGGAGGTTACGGTCTCTGCCCTCTCTGGGGCCCCTGTCCCTCCTCTCGGGCCCCTGGGGGCCCCCAAACCTGAAGATGTTCAGATGATGGAAAAGCAGAGACAGAGGCTGCAGAAACGCTGGAGTTTGGTGCAGGAGTGTTGGGGTCCTATGAGTTGCACAGGTACTAATCCCGCAGTTCACTGCAATATTATATGGAGAACGTAACTGGGCAGTTTTGCAAAGCTAACATAAAATAATTCATAAATGTTGAATTATATGTGTTATGTTACCTTAGAATGCCATAATGTACTCTTAGATGAATAAATGAATAATAATGTGTGTTTATGCAGGTTCAGAAAGCTGATGGAAACCTCTGGAACTTTGAATGACCTGCGTTTTGATGTTCAATAATCAGGGTTCGTACAAGGTGCTTGAAGTTCTTGAATTTGACTTTTTGAAATTGAAGTCCTTGAAAACAGCCATATTTTTTTAAAAGGTACTTGAAAAGTACTTGAACTTGTGTTAATTTTTGTTTTCAACAAAAACAATATTTTCTCGCTAAATTAGCATTGCAGCGCGTCTAAATACAGATCTCGCGATATTACTCCATGAGGTGAAAAGCGATCTCGCGATATCAGTATAAAGTTGAGTTCATGGTAACACCTTTGATGGTGCATGCCATTGTTCGGTCTTTTATTGCGTGTGATGTTTTTTGGGTTTCATTTGGGAACGCGTATGAAGTCTGGGATCATTAGTTATCATTAGGGATGCAACGATTATAGATTTTGTTGGTACGATTATAGTCTGAGGAATAATCACGGTTTCACGATTATTACGATTATTATTAATTTCACAACATAAAATCACATAAACTCTCTTTAGATATTAAAGTGTTATTTATTGCTGCCTTTTGAAACAGAAATATATAAATAACACGGTAACATATCTCGCTCAAAAATGACCAAAGAGTTTACATATTGTTATTAATCTATTGAGTTTCGCAATGATATTACGCTGCGCCTGAAAGTGGTCCCAGCTATATCATAACTAGTTACCTCGCTGGGGACTACTTCAGGCGCTGCGTCATATCATTGCGCCTGCTGCACCGTGGTACGGCAGCAAAGTTCCTTGATTATTACGCCGGAGTGAGAGAATAGTTCCAAGCCAAATCAGCCTAGAAAATCACAACTTTACATTTCCGTCGGTCCTAGTACACGATGTAACTACAGAAGAGTCAAGCTTTAAATAGGAAAAATATCGAAACTCTTTGGTTATTTTTTAGCGAGATGCTAATGGTCTAATTCAATTCAATGATCTATGCTAAGCTAAGCTAAAAGTGCTCCCGCCAGACACGGAGATCGGCTGAATGGGTTCAAAAACGGTAAAACTTTACTGTTTAACTCTAGGGGAGCTATAAAATGAGCCTATTTCCAAAAAAGTGGAGTGTTCCTTTAAGTTGGGTATGTTCATATTATGTAGTATAGGCATATTACTTTGTTTCTTAAAAGTGTTGTTCAATAAAACCATGTGATTACTTGGTTTTGATACTTTATTCAATTCAATTCAATTTTTCAATTATTGTCTCATCGTTAGTTTAATATACTGTATATAAATGTAGTCATACTAAAGCCTGTTTTTTAGTTGGGTCTATTTTTATTTCTTAAAAAGATCAGATTACTCAATTGTCAAAATAATCAGTACATTACTTGATTACCAAAATAATTGTTAGTTACAGCTCTAGATTAGGTAAAATATAAAAAAAAAACACTATATTGTATTGCGGAGCTCTTGCGTTTTGTGATTAAAAGACAAAGATTTTGTCGTTAAATATTTCTTAAAAATAGTATTAAAATATTATCTCGTTCTAGTGAACTAAATATCTTTATTTCGCCTCATCTTGCGAGTTAAATGTATCGTCACACCCCTAGTGTCCATGAACGTGATATAGCTCACAATTTTCAAAGTGTATGATGAAGCTTTTATTCTTTAGGTTAAGCATATATTCATGAAAAAAAACACTTTGAATAAGGAAATGTATAACTTTGCCACAGTATCCTTTCAAATGTTAAATCGCCACAGTGCAGCATGTTATTGATACCATTTGTTTTAATCATTTATTTATTAGAATTTGAAAGATAACGATATTGTGATCTCTGATTTTAGTCCTTGAAAACCAAAAAAGTAGTGCTTGAAAAGTCCTCGAAAGTCCTGGAATTTCATTTTGCAGTTTCTGTACGAACCCTGAATTGTGGAAAATAATATTTTTTGTACTTTTTGTAAATTTTGTATGGCATTAAAAATGAACCTGTTCCAGTTTTTCTTGAGTTTTGTTGACCATGATGTTTGTTTAGTTAGAAGTGAGCTAAATGTGACACAACCTCCATTTGAGGATGTAAGCATATTATAAGTGTTATATTTTGAATGATAAATTATAAACCACTTGACTTCCTCATTTGTATAAACGTGTCTGCTAAATGAATAAATGTAAATGTTTTTTTTAAATGTAGAAAGTTGTCTTTTAGGGTTAATAATTATTAGTTGTATATACTGTAATATCTTAGTTAGGTGGATGTGTGTGTTTAATATCTTTCTATGACTGACTCTAAGGGTGTGGCTCCAGATGTTACAACACTTTTCCAGATATGACTATGCCTGACTCTCAAAATAAATCTGCAGTAAAAATGTTCTCATACTTCCTTTTATACTGATATTACACTACATCGGTGCTGCTTTCTGTTAAAGTCTCCAGAGAAAACGGTGAGTGGGCCGATGCAATTTACATTGTTCTCATTTTCTGAATCTTTGTTTTTCATTCTTAGCTATCATTAGACGATTATCATCAAGTAGTATTAGAGATATGTCAACATTATCATCTGTTTTCAAAGGTTTGCTGTTGTTTTTCATGATCTGTATTGTTGGCATTAGGATGCTTTTCCAAACCCACTGGGTGGCAAATGTTACCAGTGTACACAACTCTTTCCAATTGGATTCAAATCGATGCCCACAAGGGGACGCTGAATGTCTAGAATCATCCTTTTAGAATCGTATTTTGAACTTTATCTGTCTTGTGTTTGTTTTATCGTTTAGTGATATGATATGCTCACCCAAATCTTTAGACTTTAATCAGGTTAGACGTCATATATAATTGTACAATGTCTTGACAAATGTGATATTTCAAAACTAACAATTTTTAAACTATCACGCAGATTTTGTCTTCTGAAAGACTAAATTTGTTTCGTGAACTGTTGACCTCTTGTTCAACTACACTGCAGTCAGTTGTAGAGGTAGGCAGGCTACTTCTAGCCTCATAGACACGTTTTCATTTATGTTAAACATGGCCTTACTATAATGTCTATTAATCCTTATCATACCCGGTAAACAAGCACAAACAAATTATTTATTCTATATAGAAATGTAAAACGATAATTTTTCAGTGAACTGATTAGTCAGCGCTGAGAAAAGTAACATGTACCACGTGACTTTGCCGTTAATACTTAGCACTGATGTATACAATATTTAGCACATTATAAATGACGCTGAGTGAATGTAGTGTATGTTCAGTTGAAAATACATAGTTAAGAGTTAAAACAATTTCGATAATTTAAGTTAAAACAAAAAAATGATTTAGTAGGTCATACCTGACCAATCAGAGACCGGATTCGGGCCACCACGCCCCGCCCCTCATAGATATTACTAACGGTCCATTCTTCTGACGCGTGCGGTTTCTGTGACCGAAGCCGCGGCGGAACAGATGGCTGCGAACCACACCAAACCATCCGGACAGACGGGCAAGATGAAGAAGGACGAGTCACTGCTGGGAAAACTGGGAGGAACGTTAGGTCGCAAAAAGAAGCTGAAACAAGGTAATGTTTTCCATGATATTGTAACTTAAAGGAACGGAGAAAATAATTAGATGAGCACATGACATCATGATTGATTTGTATCGCTGTCCATGGTGCTGCACTTGATCAATACACCGATTTATACAAATGCTTCTTTCATTCCGGGATATTTAAACGTTTAATATTTAAATGAAATAATATGTAAAATGATCATATTTAATATAAATAATATATAGAATATATTTATACCAGACTAGTGTAAGTAACTGTGCAATGCTAGTTTTATAAGCATTGTGATTTACTCTTCTCATATGATCATAACTTCAGCCACAGACAGTTATACTGTGGTGTTGTTGTCTGGGACAGAAATAGCCAGGTCAGGAGCTCAAGGTTATTAAGATAAGAATGAGGTGGACTGCTGTCCTTCTGTTTACTTATATTGTTTCAGACTTTAAAGAGTTAGAAACCTATCTATGCTTTTTTAATGTTATTTTGTGCTATTTTAGATCAAACTCACCCCTTCCAGCCTCCATCTGTGTGAACAGCTGCACAGTAAAGTGTGTGTGTCATTGTGGAACAGAGCGGTCGTCCTGTTTTTGTCCAGACACTCACACAGGAGTGACAGCATGTGTTCAAGTCTCTTGAGTCACTCTTTGTTCAGAAGAATCCTTGTTGGGAACTTTTAAAGAATCGTTGTAGATTGTTTAGAGGTTCAGTTTTGGCTGAACGTCTAATGGTTATTTCGAGCTTGTCGATTTTAAATACTTATGCAGTTGTTTGAAAGGAGTTTTGTTGTTTAAAGTGACTGCGTTGTTAAGTGGTTGATATTCTGAAGTGTTTTGAGTGGTTGCTAGGGTGTTCTAAATGGTTGTTAGTAGTGTTGGGAAGTAACTAAACGTTGCACTTTATTTACACTTTATTTTATGACAAGGTTACACTTTATTTTAAGGTGTCCTTATTATAGTGTAATTATACATTTAAGTACTGAGTAATATTAATGAATTTCAAGTAGTTTATATGGTTAAGGATTAGGATTGGATTTGGTTTGCTTGCATGTAATTATGCACATTTTATTGTTATTATAATAGTAAGTATATTTAACGTGTAACAAGGACACCTTAAAATAAAGTGTTACCCAAAATAAATTACTTAGAAAAAAAAATGTAATTAAATAAAAGTTACTTATGTTAATGATTACAAAGGGGGTTAGATCAGATTTTTTTCCCATACACACCCACATACAATGATTTATCTCATACATGGCAGTGACTGCTCTAAAATATGAGACATCAATATTTCAGGAGTTTAGGACACATGCTTATTCGATAACTCTTATTTCCTGTTTTTTTCAAAGGCATTGTCAGTTTCTATTGTTTTCTGACATAACTATGCAAATATTTGGTTTCAAAAACAGTATCATATAGCGATAAAACTATATCTTATTTTTTTAATCTGTATCTAACCTCAAAGTAAAAAGAGGTGCTAAAGTCAGATTTTTTTGTGTCTGTGCTTTAAAATGTAATTATTGTAATCTTAATTCTAGTGATGAAGGATCTTGAAAGTCTGACAGTAATCAGTGTTGAGTACTTCTGTGAGATTAGCCCTGCCTGCTTTAAATGTTTCAAAATGATTCATAGCTGAAAAAACATTTGTTAGAAATTTAGAAATGTTTCCCATTACTGTCAGTTACATTACTTTAATAAAGTAATTAAAATTATTTATATTTTAAATAGGGTAACTTGTCTATTACATTCCCAAAGTAGCCTTAAGTGGTTGTTAGGGTGTTACTATGGTGTTCAAATTGGTGCTGGGGTTTGTTGTTAGGCCAGTTGCCAAGGTGTACTGTATAGTTGTTTGGGTGTTCTGGCTGGTTGTTAGGGTGTTCTAGCTGGTTGTTAGGGTGTTTTGGCTGTTTGCTAAGGTGTTCTGGCTGTTGTTAAGGTGTTCCTAGTGTTTTCTAAATTATGTTTGGGTATTCTGGCTGGTTGTTAGGGTGTTTTGGCTGTTTGCTAAGGTGTTCTGGCCGTTGTTAGGGTGTTCCTAGTGTTTTCTAAACGATGTTCGGGTGTTCTGGCTGGTTGTTAGGGTGGTTTGCCTGTTTGTTAGAGTGCTCTGGCTGGTTTTTGGGATGTTGCATGGGTGTTCTGGAAAGTTGTTAGGGTGTTGCTAGGGTGTTTTGGTTGTTTACTTTGGCGTTCTAGGTGGTTGTTAGGGTGTTGCTAGGGTACTTTGGCTGTTTGCGTGGGTGTTCTGGGTGGTTGGTAGCCATGTTGCTAGGGTGTTTTGCCTGTTTGTTAGAGTGCTCTGGCTGGTTTTTGGGATGTTGCATGGGTGTTCTGGAAAGTTGTTAGGGTGTTGCTAGGGTGTTTTGGTTGTTTACTTTGGCGTTCTAGGTGGTTGGCAGGGTGTTGCTAGGGTACTTTGGCTGTTTGCGTGGGTGTTCTGGGTGGTTGGTAGCCGTGTTGCTAGGGTGTTTTGCCTGTTTGTTAGAGTGCTCTGGTTGTTTGTTAGGGTTTGCATGGGTGTTCTGAAAAGTTGTTAGGGTGTTACTATGGTACTTTGGCTGTTTGCTTGGGTGTTCTGAACTTCTGGCTGGTTGTTAGGGTGTTGCTAGGGTGCTTTGGCTGTTTGCTTGGATGTTCTGGCTGGTTGGTAGGGTGTTGCTAGGGTGCTTTGGCTGTTTGCTTGGGGTTCTGGCTGGTTGGTAGGGTGTTGTTTGGGTGCATTGGCTGTTTATTGGGTGTTCTGGCTGGTTGGTAGGGTGTTGCTAGGGTGCTTTGGCTGTTTGATTGAGAAGTTCTGGCTGGGTGCTAAGATGTTGCTAGGGTTTTCTGAATGGATGTTTTGGCTGGTTGCTAAGGTCTCCAGGCTGCATGGCCTGTATTCAGAACTGTGCTGATTGGCGGATGTAGTTTGAAAACTCTGAGAGGAAACTCAATCATACATTTTTCATGGCAATTTGTAGAAAATGTGATTGTTTTTGCTTGTCAAGTGTCTTCATAGATGAGTGACTTTAGTTAAGCAGTGATGTTGTTTAGATGAGTAAACATACGTTTATAGCGCCACCCAGAGGACATGTATTAAAAAGAGTGGTTTGTTTTATCAAGAAAGTAGTAGTTGTTATGATTGACAGCAGCATTTCCCATCCCTGCTGTGCAGAAGCTGATATCAGCAAGCCCTCTGATATATTCGGGGATGTGTGAGTGCATGTTTGTGTGTCAGGATGTTGACTAACATATTATTGTGTGTGTATGAGTGATACTGAGAGATCTGGCTGTTGCTGCCTTCATTTGTAAGTGTCCTTAGACAAGTTCAAAGCTTTGAGGAACATGGATCTCAGTAAGTTTTACTCCTGTCTATGTTTGTACATTGAGCATCTGTGATGTTTATCTGTGTTTGTGTGTAGTTGTCTGAGGTGAAATTTAGCTGTATTAAAAATAGATTTCCTCAGAAAACAGAAGTCTAGTTTGTCATCATGGATAGTTTTCAGCTCCTAAAATACCTTTCAGTTACGTCAGTGTTAATACACTAATTAGGATAAAGAAAGGATGTGTTTATGAATGTAAAAAATGGTGAAGGTTATGAAATGATCATAGTATTTCCTAAGAAGCATTTTCGCTCTTATATTAATTAATAATTTGTTACATTTATATAGCGCTTTTCTAGGCACTCAATGTGCTTTACATAGTAACGGGGGGGGGGGGGGGGGGGGTATTTCCTCATCCACCATCATCATTAAGTTGATTGGTTATCATCACTGCTCAGTATTCTCAGATAATACTTAAAATTATCCTTTTTACAAACTGAAAACTACATAAAAAAAATTAAGATTATCAGCCAATTTGAATGTGCCCATTCAATGCCACTTCATTTTAATGGTCCTCCATATATATATATATATATGTTATTAATAAATTTAGATTTTATTGATATTCAGATATGTTTTTTTTTCAATTTATAATTAAAAAAACAAGATTTATGCAATTTTTGAGAAATGTTCTGCTCAAATTGTAATAATGGTTCAGTGTTTCTGACAACAACCACACTTAAGTGACCTATTTACATTTTTTACGTATTTCATTATATTAATTTTCACATGTATTGGTCTTGTCAAACTAGTATATCCCTAAAACAGCATTGAAATAGGATTGGCACAAAACGTCATATTTGAAATGAATATGAATGTTTATTAAGATTATCTGGTACACACGACTGACATCATATAATCCAGAGATTAATAACAGACAGTGTCTAATATGGAGACTAACTGTGGACTGTGTGTAATGCAGGACGTTTGGTTGACATGACACAATCATCTTCTTAACATCTGAACTGTGTTACTCATCCCGCATCCATTTCTCACTCCAGCGTCCCAACGATCCCACAAATAAGTGCGGCTATATTTAAGACCAGCTCCATTCCTCTGACTGGACTGTTATTTTGGTCAGCTTTGTAATAAATAACTTTCCCCAAGCCGTACAGACACACACACACACACGCACGCACACACGCACGCACACACACACACACGCACACGCACACGCACACGCACACACACACACACACACACACACACACACACACACACACACACACACACACACACACACACACACACACACACACACACACACACACACACCGCTGACTAATACCGCAGTGAGTGTGTATTGATTTCTCAGGGAAGAGTTTGTTGTGTCTGTGTAGCCACTGAACTCGCTGATCAGCAGCTTTTTACTAATTGATTTGAACGTGAGAAATCAGCTTTGAGAGCAGATCGGTGACTTCCTGAAAATGACTTTCATAATTCATAACCTCATTCATCAGATCTGTTAATCTATAACAAATATCAATAATCGAAATGTCTCAGTGACATTAAATATCTAATCAATTACAGAATAGAATATAATTAGATTACAAATATTTAAGATCTGGAAAATTTTGAAGATCCATAAAGATTACATGTGTTGCAGAAATACTTGAATATTTAATCTGGAATATAATAGACTTAATTAGACAACACACCGATCCATTAGAATAGAATCCATCTAATCCAATAGAATAGAATCAATTAGACAAAAGACATTGGATCTTTGTAGATCTATGTAGATTTTTGTGTGTTGTATAAAAACTTGAATATATAATCTGTTTATAGAATAGAATCAATTAAACAACAGACATCTAAGATCTGGAAATATCTGAGGATTCATGAAGATTGTATGTGCTGCAGAAGAACTTTAATATAGAATAGAATAGAATCATTAGACGATAGATATTTAAGATCTGGAGATATTCAAAGAGCCATGAAGATTTCATGCGTAGCAGAAAAACTTGAATAATTAATGCAGAATAGAATTGAATCAATTAGACAATAGACATTTAAGATCTGGAATGTTTCAAAGATCATAAAGATTTTGTGTATTGCAGAATAACTTGAATATAGAATAGAATACAAATGTAAAATCTGAAATTTTTTGAAGATGAATTAATTGATTTAATGTGTTGCATGAAAAATGTAAAGGTCTAATTCATTATAGAATTGAATATTAAGACAGATGTACAATATTGTAAAAAGCAGGGGTGTATCAAATGTTACTCTGGTTAGTCCCTCATGAGTGTGCTCATCATTCTGTCACATGCATCTAAGAATATATAAGAGTAGAGTAGAGCAGTGTCTCGTCCTCATTGAAACAGGATCAGTGAGGGTGGGGGGTTTCAAAGGGACAGAAATAACACGTGATGACGCGGGTGCGACTGCTGTAGCCACACACACACACACACACACACACACACTCGCCACCGAGACTCACTGCAGGACATTAGCGGGATTCAGCACTGTTTAACGGGACATGGCTGGTCTTCTGTGTGGAACGAAGAAAAGAAAGCAAGGTAGACTTTGGGCTGTTTATAGTGCAGCAGTTTAAAAGATCTTAATTAAATGAATGCAGATGTATGTTGCCACGTTAGATTTACATGTTAAATATTTGATATAAAATGAAATATATTTATTTATGAATACACATGCTTTTGAAATCATACATTACTCTAAAATATTATAGTATTTATAATATAGGGTATGATCGTGTTAAGTAATAGTAAATGAATAGTTTTGATAGCAGGTCTGTTTGGTGCATGTTCACTATGGTTAACAGTTAGTACATGGCTATTTTATGGTGTTTTTCATTTAAAAGTGTGGTTAAATAATGCAATATCTCTTAATTAAACACATACACAAATAGTATTTAATATCAATCAAAATGCATTTTTTGTGAATACATGTAGTCAGTACATATGTAGTATTTAATACATAATATTAGAACTGATTACTATAAATAGCTTCTGTTTCTAAAGACTTATTTTCTGTATGTGAAACCTAAACGGAACTGTAATCCTAAGAAACGAGGCATGCTCCATGGTTCATAGTGCCAGAGGGGAAAAGCACAATTATGAAGAGAAGCAGAAGCGTAATCTTGCAGGAAATGCAGATTGGGCGCGAGATGCTGCGTGCTCTGTGTAGACCTGCAGGGTGGATGAAGAACTGTCAATGTGAAACTGTCCCTCTGGACCTTAAGTGTTTATATGAGTGCATCTCTGCTTACATGGGAGGACAGACCCCTGAAAACATGAATGAATCTGTCTATCCTTCTAGCCCCCCCCCCCCCTCACTGTACTGTTAACAGCACAAAAAAAGCAATCTGTTACCATTCTTATTCCGCTTCATCAAAAATGAAAATGTACTCACCCTAAAGTTGTTCCAAACCTGTTGGTAACCAGTTTCTGGTCCACATTGACTTATTTTATATATGACCCCATTGTTATTTTATATATATATATATATTTTTTCCCAACTAAATGAAAATGTGAAATTTGGCAGCTAGCTGAAATAAAATAGGTTTAAGTTCCATGTATACAGTAACTAAGTTGAAGCACATAAATAAAACTTCAACTTCTTTTATTTCAGCTAGCTGCCATAGCAACATTTCTCTTTTTCATTTAAATTAACTTGAAGTCCTAAAAACTATATAAAAAAATGTAACTAAAGTTCAAATTAAAACAGAAAATATGAAAATAAAATCTAAATGAAAACTATAATAGTATATCACGGATACTAACACAACACTGTCTCAAATGAGAGTTTTCTGTAAGTTCAGTATGAGATTTGAATTCAGCTTTCTATCCTTTATTTGTAATGTCAAAAGAAAAAGTTCATTTCACAGAGCCTCCAAAAGGCATTACAAACTTCTACTATAATATAATGAAATACATGTGTAGCTTGCAAACAGTTTTATTATCAGAATAAAACTCTAATATGCTGCTCAAGAAACATTCTTATTATTATTGTCAATGTTGAAAACGTTGTTTTAGCTGTTTAATATTTTTGTGGAAACTGATACTTTTTAAAGATTCTTTGATGAATAGAAAGTTCACAAGAACAGAATTAATTTAAAGATAAATCTTTTGCAACATTATAAATGCCTTTACTGTCACTTCTGATACATTAATGCTGATGGTATGGGTGTTTAGCATACAGCAGGAACTATTTCTGATGCCTGGATTTGACCCTGATGTCTATTTGTATTTTAGAGGAAGTGCACTAAACTGAGGTTGCTTTTCATAGAATGAGACGTCAAGTCTCCTTATAAATGCATTTCACATACTGAAGAATTGTACAGCCTGAATGTACTGTAAGTCGCTTTGGATAAGAGCGTCTGCTAAATGCATACATGTAAATGAACTGTAATAAACTGACAGAGGAAGAGAGAGAGTCGCTCATAAATCAGCTGATTAATCACTGCACACTAATCAGTTAATTGAAACGGCAGTGAGCTTCCGGTATTGATTTAGCAGTAGCAGTGAGTTATGTGATATTAGCTGCTCTGCTCATCACAGATATTTTCCTCAAACAATGCAGACAAGCTCGAAGATCCCTTACTGTGTACCTTGATATTTACCGTGTTATTGAATTATTACTATATTATGCTTATGATGCTTTATTCGTCGTCTTTTGCCTTCATAGCGAGTGATCTTCAGGAAGAGGGTAAGAACGCCATCAACGCCCCCCTCCTGCACACCAGCCCGGAGCTGCTCCCTGAGGACACGTTGCTTGGTAACGTTTGGTTTCTTCTCATACATTGATTTTAATGTCATGTCTGACTCCTCCACTAGAGGTCACTAAGAATAGAGGGCCGTTGTGATGCTGTATATTTAGCACCACTCTCAGATTATTTCAGAAGAATAATTCAACCTTTATTTATTTCCCTAAAGAATAGTTTGCAAAAGCATGATTATAAACACAACAAGGTTGTGGAAGAGACTAGATGAGTTTACATTTTTGGATGTTTAATGTCCCTGACAACCTCTGCAGTCCCATTTAGACACTTTGTACCTTTTTCAAGACAAGTAAAAGCTTTTAAAAAATCCCAGTGAGGTATTACTGATTGTGTTTTCATCAAAAATTGTGAAATCTGCTGAAAATGTTCTCCACCCTCAGGCGATACAAGATGAAGATGAGTTTGTTTCTTCAGCAGATTTGGAGATATGTAGCATTACATCACTTGCTCAGCAATGGATGCTCTGCAGTGAATGGGTGCCGTCAGAATGAGAGTCTAAACAGCTGATAAAAACATCACAATAATCCACAAGTAATCAAAGTAAATTTCACTTGTAAATGGTGCTTTATCTGTGCATATTTCTCTCCTGATTCAGAGAATGTGACATTTTCACTGGAGAAAGCAATATTATGGATAGAGGACTTGTATTTTAGCTGTAAGCAGCTAGTTCAAAACATCTTAATAATGGATTTGTTTCTTGCAAACATGAAGCTTTTTGATTCGCAAGACATTAACTGATGGACAGAAGTGGTGCGGATCACTTGTGGAATGTTTTTATCAGCTGTTTTGACTCATTTTGACGGCACCCATTTACTGTAATGCAACATTTCTCAAAATCTGATTAAGAAACAAACCCATTTACATTTTGGAGTGCATTTTCAGAAAATCTTCATTTTCGTCTGTTTTTGTTCTCTTCGTTATGAATTTAAAGAGAAACATCTGAGACAGAGCTGGCACTTAAGCAATGCATTACTAAGAACTCCTAAACCCAAGTTTTGTGGTATCGTTGGGTGTGGACGACACTTTTGGTTTCCTCCACGTCTCTTACCCTGATTTCTGAGTCAGACAGATTGTGAAATGCACCCACTCAAGACAGTTCTTCAGTTTTTTTCTTTCTTCTTTAATTTTTGCAGAGGAAAATGCAGAGAGGACCATTATAGACCCTACTTCCAGAGAAGACCTCAATTTTAAAGATCTCCAGAAGGTAGAAAACACCTTTTCTGAATGCTTGGATGACCTTTTCAGAATAAAGTCTGAAAAAAAATAAAGAAAAAAGACAATAACGCCAGTGGGACTTTAAATTTGACATTAAAGTATGTTTGGAGTTTTAGCTGTTATTACACCTGGTCATCTTTCCTCTTTCCTCAACTATATATATTTATATTTCATTTATTACAGTTTTATTTTAAATTAACACAATATATTATACGTTTTTAATAATTGTAGTTTTAGTTAACAATAACAACACTGCCTATACTGTAAAGCATAAGCATGGGGCAGAAATGTTGAATAATAAATGGTAAATAACAGAAATCACCAGTGATCGCTGCTATTGGTCCATTCTAATCAGTGCTGAAAAAAATAACATAATAATAAAAACCTATCACACTTGAATAAAAGTGAACATCTGGCCCACTAAGCCACGCCCATTTAGCATAATTACCATTCAACTCACTGACCCTTTTCTATGATACAAACTCTTCCTCTCAGGTTCTCATTGACTGGATCAACAGTGAACTGGAGGAGGACCGAATCATCGTGAAAGACCTTGAGGAAGATCTGTATGATGGACAGGTGCTGCAGAAACTGTTCGGTGAGACAGAACTTTTCCGTTCTGATTCTGGTGTTGATCTTCTGTTTGGTCTTTTGCTGTGGTGCTTTCAGTGCAGTGAGGATGTTCTGTGTTCTGTGTGTCGTGTCCTTCAGAGAAGCTGTCGGGTCATAAGCTGAACGTGGCAGAGGTGACGCAGTCAGAGATCGGACAGAAGCAGAAACTGCAGACGGTTCTAGAGGCTGTTAATGGTGTTCTCAGACCGCTGGACTGGACCACGGAGTGGAGTGTCGACTGTGAGCACTGAAACACGCTCGCATTTAAAGGGACAGTTCACCCAAAAATAAGAATGAGCAACTAACTGAAATAAGTTTAAGCACCAAAATTACTACCTGGGAATAAATAAAAACTAAACCTAAAACTGAAACAGTAATAAAAATAAACAAAACCTAAATAGTACTATTAAAAACTTATAATAATGACAAAAAATACTAAAATAAAATGAAAACCGAAAATATAAAAACAAGAGTATATTTACTACTACTACTATTTAAAATAAATAATGCTAAAATCACATGGCTGTATTCCCTATTCTTATTGGTTGACTGAAATATTAGGAAACAAATATAATAAGGGAACAAATGTAAAAACAAAAGTGAATTCAAAAAATTATTAATAATGACAATAGTATAAATAATGGAATATAACATGACTTTTACCCATTCTTAATGGTTAAATTAAATATTATGAACACAAATATGAAACTGAACTATAATTGAAAAAGAAATACAAGTGAACTTAAGTAGTAATATACTATGAATATTAATGACAAAAGCAATATTAACATGACTAAAAACTATGATAAAATATTATACAAAAGCTATTATTAATTAAAGCTACTATTAATTAAATATTATTAAAACAAATATATATGCATTATTTCATGTAACATGCACTAAGTGCACAAGAGACCTTTATTAAGAAATTAAATTGAGTATATTTAGATTTTTTAGTTAAATTAGCCTTTAACTGTATTATCTCGGTCTTATTTTCAGCAATCCACTCTAAGAACCTGGTGTCCATCGTGTACCTGCTGCTGGCGCTGGCCATCTACTACATGGCTCCCATCCGCTTACCTGAGCATGTGTCCGTCAAGGTGATCGTGGTCAAGGTACGACGAGTTTATTCATGTGAGAAATTAAACATTATATCAAATAGCTTCAGCCTAATTACAGTGTGTTTGTCTCAGAAAAAGGAGGGAATCCTGCAAACTGCTCATGTGACCAAACAACTTACAAGTACCACAACAGAGTAAGATTCTCCAATGTGGCCATCTGTGGTGAAAGATGATTATAACACAGAAATGTACCTTTCACATTTGAGTGTATGGTCTGATGCTGACTTTGCGTTCACTGTTTTCAACAGAATGATGATCGGAAGATCAGGTGAGTATTTTCTCAAACCATTTTCATGTTTTCAATCAATAAGCTTCTGGAAAATCCATGTTATACAGAGGTCTAGTTTTTAGAAACTTGTAGCTGGCTCATTGCTGGTCCAAGGTGGGTTATTCAAGTAGAACCTATAAAACCAGGGAGCATCAGGAACAGGTTTTAGCTGTATTTCCCACAACTGCATTATGATGGTTCATCTGTTGTTTTTATTAGTCTGGGAAAAATGGTCAAAAACAATTGATTTTATTGTCATTTGCAGAACGTGATGCTTTTGACACCTTATTGGATCACGCACCAGACAAACTGAATGTAGTGAAAATGGTAAGGACCGGTTTTGTATGGGACAAGAATTTCTGTGCAATGGAACTGATTAGACAAAAATGACCCTTGAATGTCTTTTTCTTTAGTCGCTGATTACATTTGTGAATAAACACTTGAACAAACTGAACCTGGAGGTGACGGAGCTGGAATCACAGGTATGGACTTCATCTGTTAACTCTCACACAGATCTGATCAAAACCGCTCTAAAACCTCTTCATGTGTGTGAAGTTTGCAGATGGTGTCTATCTGGTGTTACTGATGGGATTGTTAGAAAATTACTTTGTGCCGCTGTTCAATTTCTACCTCACGCCTGAAAGCTTCGAACAGAAGGTAAGTGTGCCACGGTGGTTTAATGTGGACTGGTAAGGTCTGATGTGGTCTAAAGAGGACTGGTTTGTTCTGTTAGGGTCTAATGTAAGTCACCAGCCTGTGTCAGGAGTTTTGACCTCTTTGAACAGGTGTCACTGGCTCAAGTTAAGGACATCATTATTCATTTAAAGCCTACATCTGGTGGTTGCGATGTGGTTCATCTATGTCTTCTTAAGGAGATGCTGGATGCTGCTGGTCCAAGTATTACCTCTATTATTAATAGTAGCCTTTAGCCTAGAAGGGTTATTCAGCCACTTCTTAAAAAGCCTAACTTAGATCCTTTTGAAT
The DNA here is from genome assembly GCA_027474115.1 of Schizopygopsis malacanthus. Taxonomy (NCBI): domain Eukaryota; kingdom Metazoa; phylum Chordata; class Actinopteri; order Cypriniformes; family Cyprinidae; genus Schizopygopsis; species Schizopygopsis malacanthus. The sequence goes on along the minus strand of CM049866.1, from coordinate 46,983,694 downwards.
AAAAAAATGACCGGCCCATTTCAAAACTTCCATGTCTATCAAATATTTTAGAGGAGGTGGTTTATTTACAGCTGATATCATTTTTAAATAAACATGAGATTTTAGATACATTTCAGTCCGGTTTTAGGGCAGGTCATAATACATTGTCTGCACTCTTGAGAGTTGTTAATGACCTTTGTCTAATTAGAGATGCAGGTAATGCTTTTATTGGACTTGACTGCAGCCTTTGATACATTAGACCATGAGATTCTTATCAATCGGTTAGCTCCTTTGATTGGAATACGAGGGATGGGTTTAAAGTGATTTAAGTCTTATCTTGCTGATATAGCTTTCTCAATAAAGTATGGTAACTTTGTTTCAACAACTGTGCCTGTCACTTGTGGGGTCCCTCAGGGTTCTGTTATTGGCCCCATCTTATTTTCTTTGTATATGTTTCCTCTGGGTTCGATAAAAAAATAAATAAATATGGCATGTCTTACCCTTTGTATGCCGTCGATACTCAGATTTATCTCCCTTTGAAATCAGTAGAGCATTGTGGCTCTAATTGACTTTTGGCATGTGTGGAGGAGGTTAGGAGATGGATGTCTCATAATTTGGTTCAGTTAAACTAGAGTAAAACTGAGTTTATGCTTTTTGGCCTTGCCAGAGATATTAGATATTAGATATTGCCACATATTTAGGCACATGGATCAGACTATTGCATGATCAAGTAAAAAGTGTTTGACCCAGAGCTGAAATTTGATAAGCCGATTAATTCTGTGGTTAAGATTTGCTTCTTCCAGATTAGATCTATTGTTCGATTGAAGTCTATACTGTCTAGGAAAGATTTACAGAAGATTATTAATGCCTTTGTTCTGTCACGCCTTGTCTATTGCAATGTTTTGTATGTGGGGTCCTTTCAGACCACTATATCATCATAAAAGTTATCATATTTCTCCTATTTTGGCTTCTCTCAAATGGCTTCCGGTGGACTTCAGGATAGAATATCAAATTCTGCTATATGTTTTTAAAACAGTGCATGGGACGGCTCCTGCTTATGTGTCAGAGCTTATTGCTCTTCACGTAGCACCTAGGTTTTTAAGATCAAATAATAAGTCATTACTTGTTGTTCCTTGAACTCATTTAAAATGAAAGGGGGATCAGGTCTTTACTGTGGCGGGTCCAAGGCTTTGGAATAGTCTGCCTCGTGAACTTAGGGAGATCACTTCGTTAAATGTTTTTAAAGTGCCTGTTAAAAGTTATTTTCTGTATTTAGCCTTTAAGAGGTTGTGCTAGTATTCAATGTTTTACTTGGTTGTATATTGTTTTTGTTTTTATGTTTTATGCTGCTTGAACAGTACTTTGGTCTGCAGGTGCAGTTGTAAGGTGCTCTATAAATAAAGTGAATGCATGAATGAGTAATGTTGTCTAATGGAGCTTGATTAGTCTCAGGATTTGATGTGGTTTGATGAGATCTGATTTGTATTTATTGAATACCTCATCAAACCACATCAGACCCTGTCTAGACTTCATGAGTCCACATCAGACTAAAATACACCATGTCAAACTCAAATCCACATCAAGTCAAGTCAAGTCAAGTCACCGCGCTTTTAACAATACAAATTGTAACAAAGCACTGTAGGCAAATTTGTCAATAATGTAAAATGACAGGATTTAACACTCAATTATCTGCTGAATGCATTTCTAATGGCATTGTCCAGCTTAGTTCATATCTGTGCAATCAAGTCGATGATTGTGCTGGAAATGAAGTGTCCCCAACTTCCATCGGTGACAGAATGGAGAAAAAACCTTGGGAGAAACCAGGCTCAAGTTCCCCTCCGGCCAGACAAATCAGTAGTTTGTTCCAACTGCAGCAGAGTCAGAGTGTAAGTGGTCCACTGGTTCCAATGGATGTCTAGGTGTCCTCACTGGAGATCTGTCTCTTCATCTCGGAAATCGTCTCTTCTCAGGTGTTCGGCGTTTAAGGGTAGGATCCAGACTGAAGCTTGTGCGGGATGTTAATCCCGTGGCAGTAACATAGAAACAGTAAAACAATTAGCGTAGCAGCGGCTCCATCCAGGAATAACCCTGGCTGAAATTATCAGTATAACCCAAGCTAAAGCTGCATGTGTTCAGATGGACTGGCAGTACAAGATTGTGAGATGCATTATATGAATGCTTGGCTAAAGAGATGCGTCTTTAATCTAGATTTAAACAGAGAGAGTGTGTCTGAACCCCGAACGTTTTGCTATTCCATAGTTTAGGAGCCAGATTGAAAAAGTTCTAACTTTGCTATCCTAGGTACTAGTCCAGAGTTTTGCGACCTAAGGGAGCGGGTTGGATTGTAGCGTGATAGAAGATTAGTTAGGTACGCAGGAGCTAAATCATTTAGGGCCTTATAGGCTGTAACTGATACGAAACTTAATAGGTAGCCAGTGCAGAGACTGTAAAATTGGAGTAATATGGGACCTGGTAAGGACTCTAGCCGCAGCATTTTGTACTATCTGTAGCTTGTTTATTGAGGATGCAGGACAACCACCTAACAGTGCATTACAATAGTCCAGTCTAGAGGTCATGAATGCATGAACTAACTTTTCTGCATCAGAAACACTTAACATGTTCCGTAGCTTGGCAATGTTTCTAAGATGGAAGAATGCTGTTTTTGTAACATTGGAAATATGATTTTCAAAAGATAGGTTGCTGCAGGTTTTTAACTGTGTAACAGTACATCCGTCTAGTTGCAGATTGTAATCCAAGAGATTCTGTGTACTGTAGGTCCAACAAGTAATATCTCGGTCTTATCTGAATTTAATAGGAGAAAATTACTGGTCTGTTAGCTTAGATAGTTTCGAAGTTTCATCAGTTGAGTGTCATCAGCATAACAATGGGTTGTAATGAAAATAATAGAGGACCTAGGACAGATCCTTGTGGTGGTGATAATTGAGATGACTGTTGGTAGCGATCGGACAGGTAGGATCTAAACCATCTTAGAGCCTGCCCTTGAACACCTGTATAGTTTTGTAATCGATCTATCAGTATGTCATGATCTATAGTGTCGAACGCAGCACTAAGATCAAGTAAAACTAGCAACGAGATGCAGCCTCTGACGCAAGAAGCAAGTCATTTGTAATTTTAACAAGTGCAATGAAACCTGATGAAATTCTTCATAGATATCATTATGTTGTCGACATAAACGGAAGATTTGAAATGTCTGATTTGCCAGTTCACAAGGATCTAAGTTTCTTAATCACTGCCAGCTTAAATTGGGACGTGACCTAAAGATGAGTATTGAGAATGCAACAGGTAATAACTCTTTCAATAGTTTAGTTGGTGATCTAATAAACATTTAGATGCAGTGATAAGTTTATTTAGCTCATCCTGTCCTATAGTTCTAAAAACGATGAATGATGCTGAAGTACTCTGTAGAATCTACGTTTGTTATTGTATTTCTGTCAGTAAAGAAATTCATAAAGTCATTACTATTAAACTGTGAGGGAATATTTAAATCGGGTGACATCATCTAGCCACTGTGCTAAATAAAAACCTTGGAATTAATGAGTTTGCGGATATACTTGCAGTTTTTAGAGCCTGTCTATAGCTGGACATACTGTTTTTCCACGCAATTCTAAAGACTTCCAAGTTACTTTTTCTCCATTTGCGCTCAAGATTAACCTGTTGTACCATGGCGCAGCACGTTTTTCTCTAACCATGGGTGCAACAGTTTCTAACGTATTGGAGAAAATAGTTCCCATGCTAGATAGTTCATCATTATGAATCACTTCAGGATAACATCACACACACAAGGAAATCAGTAACATCTCAATGAGATAAACATCAAACCATTATCACCTTTCAGATTTCATTATGAATCTCTTCAGGTAACATCACACCACATCAGTCTATAAAGTTTGATTGGGTCTGATATGGTTTGTTGTGGACTTGTTAAGTCTAAGATGGACTCATTAATTCTAACAGTATCTGATGCGGTTTGATTTGTTTTCAGATATCTCATTAATTTGCATCAGACCCTGTCAGACTTCATGAATCCACATCAGACTATATCAAACAACACCATGTTAGACCACATCAGACTTTGTCAGAACCAATCAGGCTTCATAAATACTGTTCAGACCATATCAGACCACATCCATCTTAACAAGTCCACTAGTATTTATGAAGTCTGATATGGACTTGCTGATATGGTCTGATGTGAACTTGAGTCTAATGTGCCGTCATTATGTCTGACAGGGTCTGATGTGGTTTTTAGGTCAGGTTTGTTTTCAAATGCCTTATTAAAATGCATCATACCCTGTCAGCCATTATGAATCCACATCAGACTACATCAAACCACATAATACCACATTAGATTAAAGTCTACATCAAACCTTACCAGAAACAGTCTGATTACATTATGAATACTGCTCAACAAGTCTGTGGTCTGATCTAATGCGGTTTGATGTGGTCTGATGCAGACTTCTTAAGTCTGATTATGTGGTGATTATGGAATTCTTATGACATTAAATTCACAATTACTTGAGCTTTTCTATATTATAACATTTAAAACGGGTTTTGTACTAATTACTATGAAAAGGATTGCTAGTGTTTTTCTGTCTTGTAGGTGCATAACGTCTCATTTGCTTTTGAGCTCATGCAAGATGGTGGATTACAGAAACCCAAAGCGAGACCAGAAGGTACCAGAGAAATCAGCATTGTATACACAACCTTTAGACATCATAACAGACCAGCTCTGTCTGCACATAATATTACCCACATTATCCACTAGATGGAGATGTTCCTCAGTTGATGCAGCACTCTGTACTTCCCTCACTAAACATACTGCGTTCCTTCACAATGACAGGTAACATATTCAAGCCCCTGTCTGTTTAACAGCGATTCTGTTGTTTGTGTCCTGCAGATGTGGTGAACTTGAATCTGAAGTCAACACTCAGGGTGCTTTACAACCTTTTCACCAACTACAAGAACTCCGAGTAACACTGAAAGCGATCCGAGGAAAGTCGCTACATGCCTCACTGATGCCAGGGCTTCTGCGCTCGCACATCGCTCGTGTTACTTTTGTTTGTAAGAATTAAATCGTTTATATTATTTGGCTTATTTATGCCCAGAATCGAATGTATTCAGCCTTAATGATGCGTCAGTGTAGCAGCTCATTAAAATATAGTATTTTTCTTGCATTTGACTTACGCAAACGAGGCCTGCCACTGCTTTAACTAAGCACTACACCAGAATGACTTTTTGTCCTGGAATGCACTGTGTATTTTATTCTAATAGAAATGCTGCAATTACTTCAAATAAACTAGTACTTTCTACATGCTGGAATAAATTCATTTTGATATGTTGAGTCTTGATGGTCTCAAAAAATTATTTATAGAGTTTTTTTATTAAAATAAACAGTTGAGTATCACGTTTTCATACACCGAATTATTCATGGTTAAAAACCTTGGCCCGTATAAATGTTTCACCTTCATGTGTGTCACGCGGGTGTAAAAATGAATTCATTATGACAGACCTACACTGTACCTTTAATTTATTTAGTGCTGTTTGCTACATGAAGCATCACTATTAGTATTGTTCACACTTAGTGTTACAAATGTATAGCTGCTAGATGATATACATTAGGTTGACATAACATTTTGTGTTTGTGCTGAAGACATTAATGATTCAAATGATGGGGTTCAATGATGTCTTACTATAGAATATTGGGGGTAGGGTTCATTTGACTTGGGCCAATAAGCAACACATTCTCAATCAGTCTAAACACCCATGCAATGTCCTGCCAACAACCCACGAAACCCAAGAAATTACAGCAGAAACCACCCAGAACACCTCAGCAACCAGTGCTGGGTAGATTTCTTTGGGATGCAAACTGATTACTAATTGTAATCTGTTACTGATTTCAAATTACACGACAAAACATGTAGTTCATGTAATCCATTACTTTTAACAATTAAGGTAATATAATCAGACTACTTAATGATTACTTTTGACCTAACTTGTTTACCACAATGTTTTAAATAAGATAATCGTGTACCATATCGATGTAAAAATAAAAGAGAAGGAAAATGTATTTAATTTGTTGTTATTATTAACATGAAGTGCATTAAGCATAACATTACATCAAGGTTTCCTAAACTGGAGTTCATGAAGGAACTGCAGGGGGCTTGTGAATTTAAGGAAAAGCTAATAATAATTAAATAGTACAAATTAAAAATGTAAAAACTATTTTTTTTTTAAATAACAACAATCAAAATAAAACACAAAAAATGATTTCATATGTTTACCTGCATGCCATGTGACCATTATCCAACATCAGAGAACCATGATTATGCAAAAAGAAAACTAATAACATTACTATAAAACCTCTGGGGTACTTCAAGTAAATATATTCGGTGCGAGGGGTTCAGCTGCAAAAAAAAGTTTGGGAATCCATGCATTACATATAAATAAGAAATAACTTGAATGTGCATTTTAATGTTTTTTTCAAAAGACAAAAAGCCTTCCAAAGACATGGATATATCATAATAACCCACTGAATAATAATTCAAATAAAAATTAATGCGTTCATCGGTAGTTGATGCATTAACATTAAATTACATTAACATTTCTGCATTTAGCAGACGCTTTTATCCAAAGCGACTTACTCGCTTATTCAGGTAATACATATATATTGTCAGTATATGTGTTCCCTGGGAATTGAACCCATGACCTATTGTGCTGCTAATGCAATGCTCTACCACTGAGCCACAGGAACACCAATGTTGCATGATGCATGATGTAATGTTGAAATGTTGAGAAAACACTTTAAAACAAATTATTTTCTGTAAATCAACTTTTCAAATGCTGAGTAGCCCCTCAATTTTTCACCTGACTAGTGGTCTTAGTGTGAATATCCACAAACCTGGAAGACTTTCTGAATATCTATCATATATATATATACTGTAGGCTATTTCAGAAAGATGGTATTATATAAATGATGAGGCTATTTTAGAATAATATGGTAAAATGAAAAAACTGCAAGTCTCAGTAATGCAATATAATCTAATTACAAGTACTTAATTTTTGGACCTAACTGTCAGCAACTGAATAACAATACCTTAGTAACCACCCAGAACACTGAAGCAATCACTGATTGAGTGTAAGTGGTTATTAGACAGTTATCAACTGCATAGCAACTATGTTGTTTTAACCTCTCTAAAGTCCAATCAGAACTGACCCAACAGCAACATCCTGGCAACCTACTCCCAAAACTCAAGCACACCGTAGTTCCAGTGTGATTGTCTCTCTCAGGATGACGAAGAATGTAAACACATCCACAGATGGGTGAGTCTGAATCGAAATAATCCTGTTGTTTTCAGATGCTCCTTTGAGGGTCTTTTTTCAGTTGTTTGTTCTGGATTCAAACTTGCATTTAATGGGGGAATTCATTGGGATGGTAACCATGGTAACCCTCCGGCCCAAATTACCTCTGTTTTTTCTAGTCAAAGGGAGGCGTTCTCTCCATCACTGTAAGGGAGAGTGGAAAATATATGCAATTGTTGCTCTCAAACCTGGAGCGTGTTATTTGTAAAGAGGAAACATCAGATCACTATTTGGTTGTTTGCTAGTAAACATTATTGTCAGTTACTGACTCAAATATCATGTTTAGACCCCTGCACAGCCTTGTTAGAGGGTCCTGTGTGTTTGATGCACTTCGTGACAGTTTAGAACGTTATCAGTGCTTCTACAAAATAGAACAAAAGAGGAAGTGGTGCTTACCACTTCCTGGCTGGTGTTTGAAACAGGCCTCACCCGTATACGAGTTCTTGTTTTTGTTTTAGTCGATTCAGAAAGATAGTCGGTTGTGTTGTAGAAGTTACTCGATCCTTGTAGGAAAGGTGACAGCACCGTTTGGATGACATTTCATCTGAAAGAAGAAGGATTTCTCCAGACGTGTGGCGAGAGCTGAGGTGAAGGCTTTGACAGCAAACATCGCTGTACTTTATTGCTCTTTCATAGCATCTCAGTAGACTTCATGGATTTCTCTTTTAGGTTTAGGCATCGCCTTTGTATCAGACGTTTCTCTTAGAACTGTTTTGGAGAATCAAAATTGACACAATTGTTGATGAACATTAATTGGATAGCATATTTCAGATAATTTGGTCTTTGAAGAAGTGTATAAGATAATGTTAAGATATTGTATTATATTTGAGCATAGTTTTAGACATTGAGATCTTTTCTTAAACTCTACAGGCAAAAGTACTCACTTTTTCTCTGGAGGAGAAGTTTCAATTTACTCTCGATTTTACCTCATTGCTACACATTTAAAGCAAGCGTTTACTATAAAATGAGAATTATGATAGCTGTATGTGCTTTGTGGAGCTTGAAGGACATGGTCACCATTACCTTTACTGCAGATATATTTTTGAAATGGCCATAAATGTAACATAGTTGTTATTTCTGGGCCAACTAATGCTATAAAGAGGAAGAGATTGTTGATATTTCAGATGTTTCTTTCTCTTTCCATCTTGTTTTTCTCTATCACAGCATGTTTTTGTTGTCAGAGAGCTTTATGTTTTGCCCGTCAGTCTGTGTTATGTCAATGTGGGCTGTTATGCGTGATGCAGGAAGGCAGGAATCTCGGAGCTCCGTGTGTTCTCCTCCGTTCAGATCAGTGCCGACTGCCGCAGACGTCTGCTGTGTGCTGTGGAGATTCTCCAGCCTTGTGTTTTGACGTTTGAAGTCAGCTTCAGTTCCCCGTACTTCATCATAGCCATAAAAATGTCCGTTCGAAAACAAAACCTTGAGATGAATCTCGCCCTTTATATCCCCTCAGGATACAAACACGCAGACAGAACCCGAACATCACTGGGTTTTCAAACAGAAGCGCTGGAAAAATCAGTCTGCTGAGTGAAAATATTAATAAAGTTCACTTTTCTGACAAAACTGTGTTTTGAAACAGTCAAAAGAATGGCAGACTTTGGAGCTGAAGAGGAAATGGGTGAATTCGGCAGTGGTCAGGGTGAGCGATCATCACATATGACAATGTCAGGACTGCATCCTAATTTACATTGCATTTACTTTTTATGCAATATTTAGCCTACTGTGCACAATCGTGCACCAGGCTATATGCATGAAAAACCTTCTAACTATGCCATTATGCATAGGCCTATACAACTAGAGCACACTAAATAGGGCTACGTGTCCCAAAAGCATCGTAAGCCTAAGTTGATTTTAGCTCCATTGGTTTACTTAAAGGAAACACCACTGTTTCCCATATTCCAATATGTTCTTTCCTCAACTTAGAGGAGTTGATACGTACCTCTCCCGTCTCAGTGCGTGCACTTAATCACGCTAGCGCGCGGCCCCACTATGCTAGCGTTTAGCTTAGCACCATTCATTCCTTAGGATCCAAACAGGGATGAATTTAGAAGCCACCAAACGCATCCATGTTTTCCCAATTTAAAGACATGAGTACTTACACAAGCAACTATGGTGACAAAATAAAACATGGCGATTTTCTAAGTGGTTAAAAAATGATAACTATAATGTATCGACCTCGGAGCAGTAATATCATCACTCCTGAAAACTCCCCCTCCGATATTACTGCGCCGAGGTCGAAGTGCTCTTCCGCTATACATTATAGTTAAACCTTTTTTAACCGCTTAGAAAATACCATACTAACTCATGTAACTACTCATGTAACTATCTTTAAATAGAGAAAACATGGAAGTGTTTAGTGGCTTCTATATTCATCCCTGTTTGGATCCTACGGAATGAATGGTGCTAAGCTAAACGCTAGCATAGTGGCGCCGCGCGCTAGTGATTAAGTGCACGCACTGAGACGGGAGAGGTACGTATACACTCGTCTAAGTTGAGGAAAGAACATATTGGAATATGGAAAAACAGTGCCGTTTTCCTTTATGCTTACAATCAGTGTTGCCAGATAGGACGGACGATTTCCAGCCCAAAAACCCGCCCAAAATTTTAACTGTCAAAATAATGTGATGGAATGTAAATCAATGTTGATAAGATACATTTTTAACTCATTAAAACCAATAAAGACGACACAATAATATAAATATAATGTTAGATACATTTCCCATGGATCAAATCGGGGCAAATAAAGATGTTACCAAATATGATTAAAATATGCAAGCAGACACTGTAAAAACGGCAATCAAGAAATTAACCGATACCCTCGAAAAAAACACATGCAGCATTTCCAATGTCAACAGTCAGAATATAAATGCAAAAAGTGCCCAATATAAGTGATCGGAATAAGCAACGTAACTTCACACTTGTTTATGCACACAACATGACAGTCAAAAATGTGTCATTCAATGATGCATACTGTATGATAATCCAACAATAAAAACATAACTACAATGATGTGCTTACCTTCGTGTCGCTGTATAATTTCACACAGAACTAGAGGAAGTAATGTTGAAAATACAGACAGTCAACTAACAAGTCCAGCAGCTTTCAAGTATCTGGACTGTTTAAAAGGTAAAAGACAGGATCGTATAGAAATAGATTTTGATTAAATAATTTAACTGTGCTCTGATTTTGGATTTGCAGTGATAGAGTCTTCCTGTCATGTGTAAGGTGTCAGGTGTAATTCACGTTTTGAGAGTAAAAGCACTCTCCACTCTTTACCATGTAAATTATTTAGGCATTATGATCATCACTTATACAGTATTCATTCAAAATCAGATCCGTTATCACACGTCTGTCTGCTGATCGTGATTGGCTAAAAGTGCGGCCGCTACGTCAACATCAGCACCAGTCCTCTTTGCAGTGCTGCGTTTAGTAACTTTGTGATGACTGATTGGATGCAGTATATGCACACTTGGGCTTGTTAACCAATTAGCCTATATAATTTATACGTTTGAAAACCGCCAAACTGACCCAAAGCCAGCCCAAATTTTGTCCACTCGCCCAAGCCAATATTTACCCGCACAATCAAATTCAAAACCACCCAATTGAGCGGGAACCTGCCCAATCTGGCAACAGCTTACAATGCTTTTGGGAAACAGCCCATGGTATATCCCACATCGCAATGCACTCCACTTGACCACTCATTTCTAGTATAATGAATGAACTGGAAAGAATTACAGCCCTGTAATTATTTTGTCACTTTTGATGTAATATTAACATTTTAATAATAATAGTAATAATGTATTTTACAAGTATGAGGTTGCTGACATTGGATTGGATGATAGGTCTTTGGAGGGTGTGGTTTCTGGAGAGGGTGTGTCTAATTAAGGCTAAACAACTAAAACTGCATGCAGCATCTTTAAATTAACTTTCTATTAATATTACTTACATTTTAGCTTTTTAATATATTTTTATAACAATTGACAATTTTAAATGAGACTTGCAACAAACTCCTCTTCTACAGTTCAAGGGTTATGGGTTTTGAAAAAGCACCAGAATGAGCTGATTGTGCACATTTGACTTACTTTTTTAAACATACCATGATTCAGGATCCACTAATCCTAATCTTCTATGCTATATAGTAAGTATAATATGTGAATTAGGATGCAGTCAGTATTTTAGCTGAAAGTAAATAAGCATCCTGAGCCAAATAATGTGGCAAATGACATGTTTTATTGTGGGTTTTAAGGAGGAGAGAGAAGAATGATCATTCAACCGTCATCTTTAGAAGACCCCAAACTCAACAAACTTAAAGAGGTGAGATACTTCAGAACTTTTTAGGGGGGTGTGGTATAGCAGCTAATGCTCAGGTTTGATAACTGGGAGATTTCTGGTTTGAGTTATTAAAAATGTTTATTAATTGACTACTAACTAACCAAGTGATCTCAGGGAGAACATAATTTCCCGATGAGGGTCTGAATATCTGTGGATTTTCTCTGGTGCTGTGTGGCAGGTTTTGTTGGAATGGATCAACAGAACTCTGAAAGTTGAACACATTGTGGTGCGAACACTGGAGGAAGACCTTTATGATGGACTCGTCCTTCATCACCTGTTACGTAAGAATCATGTCAAAGCAACAACATTGTTAACATGCACATTGTTGGGTGAAGCTCACATACTTAAAATTAATATTTCACCCCAAAAATTAAAACAATGCTAAAAATGTACTTACTCTCAGCCTATCCAAGATGTGGATGAATTTGTTTCTTCATAAGAACAGATTTTGAGAAATTTAGCATTACATCACTTGCTATTTTATTGCACATTTTATTTTATATTTATTCTTTTTTAATCAAACTTTTTATTTAAAAAAAATTCCCATACCTATATTTATGTATATTCTCTTGTGTTTGTGTTACATATAATTGCACAGTCCATGGAGCGGACCTGACTTACATTTCACTGCTGGTTATATTCTGTATAACCGCATATGTGGCGAATAAAAGTCTTGAATCTTGAACTTGCTTACCAATGGATCCTCTGCAGTGAATGGGTGCCGTCAGAATAAGAGTCCAAACAGCTGATATAAACATCACAATAATCCACAAGTAATCCACACAACTCCAGTCCATCAATTAACATCTTGTTCTAATATTAACATTCTGACGGCACCCATTCACTGCAGAGGATCCATTGGTGAGCTAGTGATGTAATGCTATATTTCTCCAAATTGGTTCTGATGAAGAAACAAACTCATCTACATCTTGGATGACCTGGAGTGGAGTAAATTCTGAGCAAGTTTTCATTCTTGGGTAAACTATTGTTGAATTGTCATTAAAATGTAGTATATTTTTGAGGTGAAAGGTCACCCTCTATACAATCACGTTGTTTTGATCCCAGGCAGGTTAGCAGGTGTTCAGTTACATGCAGATGAGATCGCGTTGAGCACTGACGCACAGGTACGGAAACTAGAGCTGATCCTGACAGCTCTCAATGAGACCTTAGAAATGAACGAGGAGACGGCCAAATGGAACGTTAAACGTAAGCCAATCAGATCAGCTATTGTCACTGACCATATTTACATATTTATAAGCATATGCGCACTGTTTCTCCCACCCAAATCTGCCAGTCATTCACAGCAGAGACCTGTTGGCTACATTGCATCTTCTGGTTGCTATGGCGAGGCGTTTCCAACCCGATCTGGTCCTGCCCCTAAATGTCAGCGTGGAGGTCATCCAGTGTGAGGTGATTGATTAATATTGAAATTATTTGAACGTGTAAACTAAATGTTTCAAAAATACACCAGCCGTATATTAAAGAAACGCTAACACCACAATACTACTGTTCTAGGTAGTTGCCAGGGTGTTGCTAAGATGTTCTACATGTTTAAAATAAATCCACATCTGGTCTCATATTCTTGTCTTCTGGTATTTGAAATATTAATATGCATATAATGGAAAGAAAATGTTTTCATAATTTTCACAATTCATCACTGCATATTATTTAAAAAATGAATATGCATAGTGTAAAAAGCAATTATTTTCATGTATTTTCATAATTCCTCATTGCATATTTGAAAAATAACTATGAGAGAGAGAGAGAAGAGAGAATGAGCTTTAATGGCCAGGTATGTTTACATATACGAGGATATACATATTGTAAGGAAAAAAATGACTGCATGTTTTCATAGTTTTTTCTGCATATTATTAAAAAAAATTACATGCATATTATAAAGGGATTATAAAAGAATTATAAAGTATGTAACATATTATAAAAGTTACATAACTTTACTATATGTAAAGTATTGTAAAAGTTACATAATTGCATATTATTTTATTATTAATAAAAGTAGTATTTTAATAAATAATAAAATAGTATTTTATAAAAATGAATATACATATTATAATGAATAGTTGTTTTCATTATTTTTCACAATTTCCACTGCATATTATTAAAAAAATTGATATGTATTTAATGAAAACATTGATTTCATATTTTCTTTTTCACAATTCATCAATTCATATTTTAAAAAAAAATCAATATTCATATAATCACAAATATAACAATTTTCTCAGTTTGTTGTTGCATATTATTTGAAAAGGGAAAAAAAATGACTTATATAATTTTTTTTTTTTCTGCTCATGTAATCAAAGCTGCACTTCCAGAGAAAAATGATATTAACCAATCATTATAGGAGCCTAATAGCCATCATCCGATCAGATCCAACCGAATCAAGTCCCACATTATTCATTTTGAATATTCACTGAGCAGTTCAATTACATTACAGAAGTTAAATATTCATGTAGTCAGCCTTCATTTAAAATCTAATTTGTTAAACAGGTCACAAAAAGCGGCATCAAGACAGACAAGCAGACCGAATTCATCACATTTCCAAGGTCTGTGAAGATCCTCCTTCTCTATTAAACATGTAACTGCACTTTACATCTCTGACACGTCCTGGCCAGTGTTTTCATGGTCTGCTGTGTGTCTCCGCAGTAATTCCAGTGAAGCGCTAGAGAGAGAATCTAACAGTGAGTCAAACTCAGAGCCTTTTCATTTACACATTTATAAGCATCAGTAACTTTCAGCTAGTGGAGGCGTATAAAGAAGAAAGCGTTTGCTTCTTAATCTCTCTCTTGCACTGTCTTTGCAGAGGAATGTCCCATTGAGGAGCTCTTCAAGCTGGAGGCTCACAAAATTGAGACCGTGAAAAAGGTTGGAATCCAGCTCGACGCGTCTCTAAATGTAGCCTTCGACACACATCTTCCACAGCTTCATTAAGTTTTCTTTCCTTCAGGCCATTTTGCACTTTGTGAATAAGAACATGTCATCTCTGGGACTGAACGTGACCGACCTTGACAAACAGGTGTGCAAACCCTAATTTAAAGGTCTCATGTTGTACTTGGAAGTAAAAAAAAAAATATATTTGCTGAAAATATACTTAGCCTTAGGCCATCCAAAATTTAAATGTAGATGAGTTTGTTTCTTCATTAGATTTGGAGAAATGTAGAGTTACATCACTTACCAATATATCACCTGCAGTGAATGGGTGCCGTCAGAATGGAAGTCCAAACAGCTGATAAAAACATCACAATAATCTCCAGTCCATCAATTAATGTCTTGTGAAGCCAAAAGCTGTGTGTTTCTAATAAACAAACACATCATTAAGATGTGATTCTCTCCTGATTCAGATGAAATATGCATCGATCAAGCACGGTTTACAAGTGAAAGGGCCACAGCTCTGCACAGTTTAGCTCCAACCCTAATCAAACACACCTGATCAAGGTCTTCAGGATCACTAGATACTTCCAAGCAGGTGTCTGTTCTTCGTACCTCGCTTAACACATCTGAGATGATTTGAAAGATTACAGATCTTCTAATCGTGATAACTGATCTCTGGCTAATTTGGTTCTTCAAACGAATTTGCGTATTAGATTAAAATATCTGGATTAAGTGTTTTGTTTTTTACATGATTCCCAACTATTTATATTCATGACTTCTAGTATTTGTACAGGCTTTACATTTTTATTTCAATGTTGTTATTAGCAATTATTTTTATTTTATATTTGAAACAGTTTTGTTATGTGACAGCGTTAATTACAGTTTCTTAGAGATCATGTTATCTGCATCTCCTGCGCTCCATCAAGCCCATCCCATAATATCTGTCACCACTCAAATCAATGCACAGCTCAGATTAACTGTGATTAAATGTGTGTAAGACTCCTATACAATTATAAAGTAATTATTTCATCACTAATAAATCTTTAAATTAGTAAAACTGGCTGTGTCTATAGTATTAATGTATGTTGTAATAGTATTATAGTAGTATTGTTATCTTATTCTCTAATTCATTTTTAAGTTATTATTATTATTTTAAATGATTGTCCCTGGACCAGCAGGGTACTCTTATAATAAAGTAGCGGTGGCTGTGACAGATGTTAAGTATCAACTCTGCTTAAAAAGATGCGATCTAATCCTGTTTACATGAAATAAGCTGCTCCCGAGCAGGTTTAAGCTTATGGACCTGTTGCTATGACAGCAAGTCTAGGATGAGCTTCGAAGAACCAAATGATCCAAGACCTAGCGAAATCGTTAACATCATATCTAGCTACATGAGTTAGCGACGCACGAAGAACGGACCCCAGGAGTGAGTATGAGCTGGTTGAGCTAAACTCTGCAGAGCAGTGGTCCTCCAGGAATTGAGTTTGAAACCACTGATATAAGCCCTTTATGGGCTTGTTTTTGATGTCTCACATTCATGTTTTATGTTTATGATTTTATAATGTGATTTTGTTAGTTTGCAGATGGAGTGATTCTGCTCTTGTTGATCGGTCAGGTGGAGGGCTTCTTCATTCCACTCTGTGAGTTCTTCCTTTCTCCTGTCGGGAGCTCAGAGATGGTGAGAACCTGAGACAATATTTAGAGTTATGCCTTTGCATCAAAACAAGAGAACCATGTTGTTAGTGAGCCTCATTTCGCTTTACAACAATAAGCACAATTTAATCCAGGTTTATAGGATTTTACATCAACGTAACTTCACATGCACCTCCAGGAAATGTCTCGTCGTTATATAATTAACGTCACTCAGGGTGACCGTGGATATGACAGCACAGCAGCATAAGGCATGTTAAGAAACCGAGGGATTATGTAAAAGAGAAATCAAAACTAATGATCTCACCGTTACCACAAAATATGCAGTGTTGCAGGTTAACATTACATTTAGTTGTTTGTCTAAAAACACGTTTGATCTTTTTGTCATTGTTGTTTATTCACCTATGCAGCTTCATAATGTGACGCTTGCATTGGATCTTCTCATAGACCGAGGACTTCCTGTTCAGTCAATTGACCCTCAAGGTAATTATTTCGGGACAATCCAGACACTCGCTGTTAGCATTGATTGCTGATCTGTCTGGTTGTTCATTCAATAATAATCTCATTTCTCATGTTTCTCACAGATATTGTTTCTCAAGATGTTCCAGCCACAGTGAAAGCGCTGTATTACTTATTCAAGAGGCACAAAAACAAATAATGTAGCGACTACTTATTCAATAAAACCTTTCAGAATGCTTTAAATAATCAAATTCACTGTAAATATGCGTCTTTCTTTTGACTATAATCATGGCACGGGGTTGACAGTCAGATGACTTCGGCACTCGGAGTGTTAGAACACTTTAGAAGCAATTGTACAGAGTGTCTCTGAACCACTGAAGAGGCTTCAGAGAGAAAAGGAGAGAACATGGCCACTCATCTCATCATGGAAATTGCTTTTGGATGATGACAGCTTCAATTTAATGTCACCTTTACACTCTTCTACTTTCTAAGTATTTTATTTTTTTCTCTTTTGGACAGATGTGCATTAGTCTTAATGTATCGCTCAACAGTTTTCTGCTGACTTGCAGCTTGTTTTCAAATAAAAGTGGCATATATAGCAGCTCGATTGCACTGTTTTTCTTTAATAGACTTCTCGACTTTATGTGTGTGTGTTTGCGCCTGTGTGACGCGCTTTATTATTTTGAGTCTGAAGAGCTGTTTGTGGAGAAAATGATGTGCAAAAAAAACAAGTATTTATTTTAAATGAACCTTATTCTAAGCTATAAAAGCAGTAATAAAATATCTACAATTCAAACTCATTTTGACCTCTTTAGTGATGATATAATATCCTAATTAATTTAGGATAATTAACATTTATAATTTAGTAATATCCTAATGAATTTTGGCATAAGAGAAAATCGATAACTTTGACCTATACAATGTAATGTTTCAGTTCAAGCGGAAGCAGCAGTAAGGAGTGCGCGTGAACGTGAATCTCTTACTCTACTAGTTATGAAAAACATGATTGAACATCAGAAGGTATGTTAAAAGATGCAGTACAATTTACTGAAACGTGTGAACTCTCATGTCAGTGTTTCTACCACGAAAAGACGTCAATTAAACCGCTTGAGAACAAAGTGTGACATGATGACGATAGGCTTCATTTTACCTCAGGGAAGTCAGTTTTTCATTTGAAATCCTGAGCTAAAAATCTTCTTTTCCATAGCTTCTTGTTATACACCTTTGCTAAAATGTGACCCTGGACCACAAAACCAATCATAAGGGTCAATTTGTATTTTAAATTGAGATTTACACCTCATACGAAGGCTGAATAAATAAGATTTCCATTGATGTATGGTTTGTTAGGATAGGACCAAATTTGGCTGAGATACTAATATTTGAAAATCTGGAATCTGAGGGAGCAAAAATACAAATACTGAGAAAATCGCCTTTAAATTGGTCAAAAATGAAGTCCTTAGCAATGCATATTACTAATCAAAAATTAAGTTTTGATATATTTACGGTATTAAATTTACAAAATATATTCATGGATCATGCTCTTTACTTAATATCCTAATGAATTTTGGCAGAAAAGAAAAATCGATAATTTTGACCCATACAATATATTGTTGGACATTGCAACAAATATACCCAAGCTGCTTAAGTTTTGTGGTCCGGGGTCACATATTTTTATATATTGGTCAGAGTGTGAACCAATACAAACACATTATTTCTAAACTTTGGAGAAACTCGAGCTCATATTCTTGATGTCAAAAGTAAAGGGCATCTCTCACCGAGACTCTCCATCCACCCCCGTAATTTAATTTCCTTAATGTGTGTTCTCTCAAATTGGATACGGTGAATGACTTCCATTTAATCTAAATGGCAAAAGCATTATGGGCGGTTTAAGAGAGTCTTCTCTCAGCGAATGGGCCGGGATTCGAGGTGCGCGTGGATGCTCTGATGGCGTTTTAATGGTGAATTGCCCTCGGGTAATTTTTTACCATAGCTGTTACTGAGCCGAAAATATATAAGAGGATGACATTTTTCATCCGAACGCCCGTTTGTTATTCGTTTATATTCATAAGAGCAATTTTTCAGCCTTTCCCATCCCTTGCCGTGGGTGTTAGTGTCATAAAAAATGAATGAAATCTCTAGCACGGTGAGAAAGCAGACTGCAATAGAGACGCGTAGGTGGCTTGGACAGACAGACGGACAGAATGTCAGGAAATTCTCACATTAGTAACTTCAAAAGCAGCCCACGTAATGACCCCGAGTGACCAGACGACACCCCGTCTAGAACTCTACAGCGCTCTGATTATGGGCCTGCGAGACACAACATATCCATCCCTGTCCAGTTCGCCCTCTGCATCCACTCCGAACCATCTAATGACCTGCAGTGATGGGACGATTTATGGGGTTGATGAGGGGGTTACTGAAGGCGGCGTATGGTTTAAATGAATGCAAACACCAGAAACATATGACTGAAACCCCCTGCTGATGTCTCATCATCTCATGCTAGAGCAAGAAAGGCGTCTGAGTCACGGCTGGAGATAATGCTTCACTCAGAAACCCAAACTGTGGGTAAGAACAACACAAACAAAAACTTTCTAAAAGTTTATTTTTCTTGTGTTGTACAAAGTATAACATGTTGCTACATTGTACATAGTCCCCACTTGTGAAACAATGATGAGTTGTGTTTGTGTGTGTTTATCAGACCACCTGTTGCGAGGTAAAAGCTACAAAGCCATACGGACAGGTGAAGATTGACAGTAAGGCAACTGTTGATGTAGAGACTGGAGCATGACATTGGACTTTTTAGGTAAACACTGTGATTTGTTGATTGTGAAACGGTTTTCCAGCGGTGACTTGAGAGTTGCTATCACTTACAGCAAATCTCTGCTTTAAATTCAAGCTTCCATAATAGTGAGAATCCTTATAGGAATAATGACTTTCCTTGTTTCCTAGAACAGGTCGAGTGCTTATGAACGAATGAATGAAACACATTTGTCCGTGTTTCACTCCGTCTCGAATCGTGCTCGTGGAAAGCGCTCGAGAAACAGTGTCTCTTCTGAGGTTCGCCATGCGTTCAACTCGTTTTTTTTGTCTCGAGCAAGTAACTTTACCACATTCACATTACATGATTTGACAGATTTTTATGTAGAAAGGGTGACAGCACCGCATTACAATAAATTATCATTCATGTTTTCATAGCCACTGGTCAAATTAAAAAACAAAACAAAAATGAATCATCTTTGAGAGCAAGGGGGCCCCTGGTGTTTCGGGGGCCCTACGCAGCTTGTGTATTCTGTGTATAGGGAGGATCGGCTCGGATTAGAATAATGATGGTAATGATTATAACAACAGAAACTCAAAAGCAAAATGTACTGATGGATTAAGTTAAAGGCAATTTGAAGGTAAAATGTGTTTAACTGTTATGAAAATGACATGCAGTGCAAAAACTGATTTTTTTTCTTAGCAATATGATTAATTTTCTTCATGTAAAATATGGTTTCTTATTTATTTCTTTAGATTTTAGAGGTCAAACATGACCTGGACATGTTATGACTAAGCCCACACAGAATCTGCATATTCAAATTGTTGTTTGTGCATTTTTCCAAATTGTGGCCAAAGAAAAAAAGTAGAATTTTGTGAAATGGTTTTAATTTTTGAAAATATGTCAAACTGAGCTGAAAACATTCTCAGATTAACAAACATTTTTAGTAAACAAACACACCAGGGTGCAAGCTTTGTAAATAATGAGTGCATTTTGCTGAAATCTGTGGGCAGTGATTTCATGCAGGTCTAGCAATGCCCAAACACCTTCAGCAGAGTTTCCATATTCTCTAGAATAGATGATGAATCACAGTCAACCCTCCTGCCAACTGACACCATCATTAAACTCACACCTGCTGAAACCAGAGATCACGTCTCCTTCTCGTAATGTCATCTAATCACCTCCACCTTGAGCTCGTTTCTGAACCACCAATTACTTCAGTCCAAAGATGGTGAAGCCACAGCCACCATGGCACTGTTCTGCTGTATGAGTGTAATTGGGCTGCAGTCTGCCAAAAACGGCATTGTGGACTCCAACCAACAGACATATTCTAAACGTATTGCTCAAAACACACTGTAACCAGAATCCAAGACTGAAGAGCTTGTTTTATAGATCTTCAGCTTTGGTGCTATCAGTGCACGTGAAGTAAGTTTATGTTAAACCAGAGACACACTACACGATTTTCGGCTGTCCCAGACGGAAGATTGGCATTGTGAAACAATCGTGGTGAATCAGAAATCCCTGTGATTGTTTCACGATGCCAGTGTTTCATCTGGGACAGCCGAAAATCGTGGAGTGTGTCTCGGGCTTTACACTTGAACGCTCTTGTTCTGTTTTCGATGAAACATGGAAACTAGCCAAGTAGATTTTCATTGGTCTTTTGTTGTTCTTGGAACTTTTGCATTAAACAATCATTGACCAAATCCAAAAATCATGGAGAAATATTTGGTTGATGAAAAAGCCATAAGCTTAGAATGCGAAATCTGATTGGCTGACAGAAATGTTCTTCCAGAACAAGCGAACATGTTGATGAAGGAACATGTTCTACTTGGGTATGCTGTTAAAAAAAAATAAAAAATAATATAAAAAAAGTTGAGAGAACTTAAACATTTAAGGCAACCAGCTTCAACAGATTTTTTAGTTTTCTCAACTTATTTTTGTAGGAGATTTTGTATTGAGACTTCAACTTAAAAAGTCAGCTGAAGCTGGTTGCCTTAAACTTTTTAAGTTGAAGTTTTGTGTGTGTGTGTGTGTGTGTGTGTATATATATCAAGTTTAGCTAAATTTCAACAGGCATGAGAAGCTGATACTCAGCTAACAATGAATGTTTTCAGAACTTTGGCTAATGTTCTTGCAAGGTTCCTTTAAACTTATGAAAAAATGTCGTTCCAGTAATAATAATAGAATACTCGTTCAGAGTTATTTGGTCTTTAATAATTTCCCCAAAACGTTAGCACAAAAACATTATTTATACAATGTTCTTGGAATGTTTCATTTCTAAAATGTTGAAGTTGAACTTTCATCAGTTTTTGTATTTATTTGTTTATATTACTACTTGAATGTTCAGAGGACATTCAAAAGTATCATTTACATAATGTGTGGAACATTATAAAATTGAATATTCCCTTAATGTTCACATAAAATATTTTTTTTTTATATTTAAAAAACTTTACATTTTGAATGTTCAGATAATATGCAGAAACAACATGTTAATGGGAACATTAGCAAAACATTGTTAGCTGGGTAACGCCTTCCATACAAAACCAAGGTAAACAAAGGCCATTTAAACAAGTTTCCTCTTTGCTGACCTTTCCGTAAGTGTGTGACTGTCTGCTGTGTCATGTTCAATGGAATGTGCAATGTTTTTATTTTGGCATTTCACTCAGAAACTAAAGTCTAAATGAACTCACCGATCAATAATAGAGTGCGTACCGCTGAACAAAACCTCTTCAGGTCTCAAAACAACCTGACAAACATACACAATGAACTCTACAGGGCATGGAACAAAATGTGGGGGATGATAAAAAAAATTCAATTTAACACAATTTGCTACCTCACTGATTCTTACAGATGAGAAAATGTCAAATCACAACAGTAGTCAAAAACAGACATTCAAAAACACCATACTATTTCATTTCACACCACCCACGACATGTGAGTTTTGAAATTTACCGCAAAAGGTCATTACACTTCTAGTATTGAGTCACGAGAATGCTTGGATCTTTTAAATGAGGTTTGACGTCTTCATTCATCACTCAACGTTTCTCCTGACTACGAATAAATAAACCGACACTGCACAGTTACAGAGAGTTTAATCCAGAATAGCTCACAAAACGGTGCAGAAACGGCTACATATGTCCTCCAAAGATGTCCTGGGTGAGTTCTGTGTCCAGTTTGGTGCAAAGTCTGGTTCTGGAGTTGCACAAATCTCAGTACAGCCACTCTTCAGAATCTCTCGTTCTACCACTGGACCATCTCCAGTTGGCTTTGAGTTGAGGTTATGAGTTTGTCGAGGGGTTGAAAGTTGTGCTTTGTGAGATTTGGACCACATAGAGAGGCTTGGGGCAAACGGGTCCCCGTGACATGTAGGACCATGTGGCAGGGGCATGTACTACACTTCCCACAATGCACTTCCTCACTGGGGGACTCCGACAGATGGTCCTTGCATTTGGTCAGTCTCTGTTTAAGAAAAAGCAGTATAAGAAATTGCTTAGTGTAAAATTGAATCAAAACAGAATAATATAAGAATTAAAATGATTTCTGAAGGATCATGTGACGCTGAAGACTGGAGTAATGATGCTGAAAATTCAGCTTTGATCACATAAATAAATTACAGTAAAAAAATACTCAAATAGAAAGCAGCTATTTTTAATTGTAATAAAATGTCCCTACGTTACTTTTTTTTGGTCAAATAAATGCAGTAAGTGCAAAAGACTATTTTCAAAAACATTCAAACATTTTGAATAATTCCAAACTTGACCGGTAGTATATATTTAATCCGTGACAGATAATAGTGAGAAAATGCGTCTGTCCACTAACACTGATAAGCTCACTATCACTCTGTTGCTGGATTAATTAGGCAAGACCAAGACACCAGATTGGAAGTTGACTTGATTTCATTGCTATATATACCATCTAATTACAAACACAAAGATGCTGCACACACCTTGATCAGACCAAGAACGGCCTATTTAGAGAGAAAGACGCCTCTGCTTGACATGTAAAGTGTTTTGATTGCTTTATTTGATGTTTAGAGGTGATGTAGAGATACGATATATAAGTATGCTCAAGGACAGCTGCAAGACATCTGCTAAATGGAAAAAAGTGAATGCAGTTTATAAATGCATTTTTGAGTGCAACATGCATCAGATAGTACAGTGTAATATGTGCAGATGAGTTGTCTATTTATGTAACTGGCAAAAACATAGCAACCATGTGTGTGTGTCTGAAGAGGTGGACAGCAGAAATGTCACACTCTGTGGCCTGTGTTTGGTGCGGCTCTTGGAGCACACACACTCAAGAGTGGACATGACAAGTGCAGATTTCACTGTGTGCTCTTACAGAAATCTGCCCACCGTACAAGAGAGGGAGAGACAGTGAGTTGGCAGACCTTCTCTAATAATAATGCCGCCGAATCTTTCTCTACACCATGTCTCTGGTGTGAAGCAGACATATGCTGCCGCCGAGATCTTGGGAGATCTCCCAGAGCAGCAGGAGACTGTTAGCCAGTGCTAACTGGTGTGAAGCACAACATTAACCCAGAACTACCATCATATGCACCCCTGACCAGACCGGGACAGAGTGCATGCTGGGAGATCAGTCCCAGAGCAGCAGGAGACTGAGAGGTTAGCCAGTGCTAACATTAGCACAACATTAACCCAGAACTACCATCTACATACAGCCAGACACACAGTCTCTCTTCAAAATAGGTTTGGGAATTGTAATGAACAAAACTATTTAGATCTCACAAACCTTAAGCATTCAACAATGCATACTGTTCCTTAACAAGCACTTTATCAATCTGACAGATTTTCACAGTTCTGATATAGTATATGTATCTTTAACAAAGTCAGATTAATCAAGATCTCACAAATTCTAAGCACGATTAATGAATGTTTGTGATTCACTAAAAAGAACAGACTCGGAGTCGTTCTTTTGGGAATCTGATTTCATTGATCGCATTGTATGTTTGTGATTCACTATTAAGATATGACTCAAGATTCATTCTCTCTGTAATCGGACTTCACTTGTTGCACTGTGTGTTTGTGATTCGTTCTAAAGAAATGACTCCTAAGAGTCATTCTCTTGGGAATTTGACTTCACTGGCCGTGCAGTATGTTTGTGGATTTGCTAAAAATATCCAGCTCATACGAGTCATTCTCTCGGGAATCTGACTTCACTGGTGATGCAACATGTTTGTGATTCACTAAAGAACTAGATCGTAATACCCATTTTCACAGGAATCTGACTTCACTGGTAATACTGCATGTTTGTGATTCGCTAAAATGGACAGAGTCAATCATTAAGTCGGAAATTGGATTTCAGAGATTGTGTTGTGTGTTTAGTGCATACAAAATGAAGCAAAGGACACATGCATGTTATTTTAAGAATGCAAAAGAATATGTGTGTGTGTGTGTGTGTGAGAACCAGTAACAGAAACAAACCCCATCGAAATTGGTTCTGTACCCCCCCCCCCCCAACCCTACTTTGAATAACTATTCTAAATTTCTTCTGTTTCTCATTGACAGCAACACATTTAAAATGAGGAAATTGAGACATTTTTGTCTGGAGGAACGTCTGAGAAGCAAAAACAAAGACCCCTGTAATCCCACTAGTGCCATCTAGAGATTCAGAGGAGATTTCAGCAATGTCCTAAAAGCAATAATGAACAACCAATAAACATTTTCTCTTGTGTTTGACAACGTCTAAAAAAACACCAATCTGACATGCTGAGCAACCAGCATCTAATCGCATAAACCATCAGAGAAGCTCAATGTGTCTTAAGGGGTCACTGAAATATGGTTCTTAATAAAATGTGTCCTGTTTATAGGCTTTTAAAGCTGATTCCCATGCATGACACGTCAGTCAAACCAGATGTTGCAGAGCGAACACACAAGATCTTCCCCCATCATTCCCCTGGGTCTCTGCCCTTCTCTAGATCACACAATATAAGAATCAGATGCCATTTAAAGACCCTGGCAGTGTGTTCTCAGGCCAGCAGGAGGGAAACAGCACGTAGCCCTCAAATAAAAGCACAGTAAATGGGCAGAGAGTGATCCGACCCATATAAACGGCTTTATGAATAGACCCTAAGCAGTAATTGAATTCACTTAGCTCTATTTTGGTCAGGGACCTCCCTTTAGTGGTCGTCTTTTTCTTTCTTTTTTTCTTTGTAACAGATGTTCCCCTCTGAGCTGGACTCAATTCAATAAATTCCCACAATGCTCTTGGGGAAGGGGCTTTAAAGATCTCGACCATCCAACCCTGAGCCCTCTTATGAAAAGCAATTCATGTCTTCAGCTTGTACAATAACATGCTGTGCTTTTCAGTGGCACTATAAACTAAATAACTAATTTACTATAGACTGCAGAGAAAACAAAACTGTAACTGACTTTGTAACATAAAATAAAATATATAAAATAAAATAATAAGACAATTTATCAATATTGTTGTTATTATTATCATCATCATTATTTGTATGTATGTATGTTTAAATATACATGTAACAATAATAATAATAATAATATTAACTTTATAGACACATATACTGAACAAAATTATTTTGCCCCCATTTTTTATGAGCTGAACTCAAAGATCTAAAGACTTTTTCTATGTACCCAAAAGGCCTATTTCTCTCAAATATTGTTCACAAATCTGTTTAAATCTGTGTTAGTGAGCTCTTCTCCTTTGCCGAGATAATCCATCCACCTCACAGGTGTGGCATATCAAGATGCTGATTAGACAGCATGATTATTTCACAGGTGTGCCTTAGGCTGGCCACAATAAAAGGCCACTCTAAAATGTGCAGTTTTACTGTATTGGGGGCTCCGAGGGGGTCCGAAAACCCGTCAGTATCTGGGTGTGACCACCATTTGCCTCATGCAGTGCAACACATCTCCTTCACATAGAGTTGATCAGGTTGTTGATTGTGTTCTGTGTAATGTTGGTCCACTCCTTTTCAATGGCTGTGCGAAGTTGCTGGAAATTGGCAGGAACTGTAACACGCTGTCATATACGCCGATCCAGAGCATCCCAAACATGTTCAATGGGTGACATGTCTGGTGAGTATGCTGACCAGGCAAGAACTGGGATGTTTTCAGCTTCTGGAATTGTGTAAAGATCCTTGCAACATGGGGCCGTGCATTATCATTAGGGTTGGGTACCGAAACCTAACCGGTATGTACCGAACTGAATCAGAACGCAGATTTCGGTGCCTCATTTTGGTGCCATGCCTAAGCGATCGATATATTTGTCCTTTGTTTCTCCGAAACGGACGTAAGAAGCATCATCACCGGCACCACACGTGCAAAATAATTTCCGACTGAGAAAATGCACGTGAACTCGATTCGGAAAGCTCTAATAATACATGTCCAACAAATCTTTGTAGTAACGCCAGTGTGCGGTTTTCACATTCTGACTTAAAAGCACAACTCGGGAAATGAGAGTATCTGAGGAGCGCGTGAATGCAGTGATTACACTTGCTCTGACGACCTTCCATTAACTAGCTAAACTACTACTACTCCATGGGCTACTAATACATCGATTAGCAATGGATTATAAATATACTTAATTATTATGAAAATACCCGAGATGGCTTGAATAACACAGCTAAAATATACATGGTCGTAGTCGAGTGTTTATTGTATTTATTTTATCATTCAAAACGTTTATATCTTCTGTTTACTTATCCATATCCCTGAGGCATCAAGAGTTCGCTACTTCTATGACTGGATCTGTGGATTTTCTGTGCAAGTGTGCCCTCTAGTGTCCAGTATGAATGAAAAAGACATCACACCTGGTTTCACAGACATTGCTTGAACCTAGTGCTAGACTAAAATGTAACTCTTAGCTGTTTGAACTGAAATAAACTTGCACTGACTGATCCTAAAATATATCAGCGCATTTGTTTTGCCTCAGTATGCACCCCAGTTTTTTTTTTCTGAGCATGTTTATAAAAATGACTTAAATGTCATAATTGAACTATGATCTAATCCTGGTTTACATTTACATTTAGTCATTTTGCAGACGCTTTTATCCAAAGCGACTTACAATTGGGGAATACATAAAGCGATTTATCTTGAAGAGGCAAACAGACAGAGTGTAAAAACTCAATGCAAAACTCTGTTTAGTGCTAATGGCCAATCCAAATATTAATTGTTAATTTTTTATTTGTATAAGTATCGGTTCAGGCACCGTTTAGGCACCGGTACCATTTTAAAAGTATCGATTTGGCACCGGTATCGAAAAACCCCAAACGATACCCAACCCTAATTATCATTCTGCACCATGAGGTGATGGTCGTGGATGAATGGCACAACAATGGGCCTCAGGATCTCATCATGGTATCTCTGTGCATTCAAAATGCCATCAATAAAATGCACCTGTGTTAGTTGTCCATAACATACACCTGCCCATACCATAACCCCACCGCCACCATGGGCCAATCGATCCACAACGTTGACATCAGCAAACCGCTCACCCAGACGACGCCATACACGCTGTCTGCCATCTGCCCTGTACAGTGAAAACCGGGATTCATCCGTGAAGAAAACACCTCTCCAGAGTGCCAGACGCCATCGAATGTGTGCTCAAGTGTGTGATAGCTTCCCTGAGAAAACTGCACAGGTTTTGTTACACGTGGTCTGCGGTTGTGCGGTTGGATGGACAAATTCTTGAAACCCCTTTTATTGTGGCATAGAGTCTTTTATTGTGAACAGCCTAAGACACACCTGTGAAATAATCATGCTGTCTAATCAGCATCTTGATATCCCACACCTGTGAGGTGGATGGATTATCTCGGCAAAGGAGAAGTGCTCACTAACACAGATTTAGGCAGATTTGTGAACAATATTTGAGAGAAATAGGCCTTTTGTGTACATAGAAAAAGTCTTAGATCTTTGAGTTCACAACTCATGAAGAATGGGGGCAAAAAACTAAGTTTTGCGTTTCTAATTTTGGTCAATGTAAATGAAAAATAATTGTATTATTCTTAAAATTATTTATTATTGTATATGATTTAGTTATAATAATAACATTAATGCTCACACGTAAATAAGAAAATGTATTGTTATATAATAATTGTATTTTTCTTTATTTAGTAGCAGCAGTAGTAGTAGTAGTAATATAATAATTAGAACATTTATTTAGTTGTTGTTGCTTTTGGTATCTATTATTATTATTATTATTATTACTAATATATGTATGTAATATATACATACACACACATAATAATAAAAAATATAATAATACATTTATAGATGGATAATAATTGTATTATCCTAGAGATGATTTATATTTGTTTTAGTAATAATTATATAAATAAATAACAGTTTTTATAAATAGATATGTAGATTAAAAACAATATGTAGTAATAAGTATTTTAATATCTGTTTTTATAAAAGTTTATATATGATGAATATACATTATTATTAATTGTATTCTATATATGATACAGTAAAATCATACCTATAGTATATTTATATTTTTTAATAACATTTTCCAGCATCAATAATTTAATTATATCCCCAATGAAAGAAAAAATGCTGCACAAACCAGTCAAATCTCAGCCAAACAGAACATACTTGATGACGACACAACAATATGGATAGTTTTTGACCAGTGAGATTTCACAGTGGGCGGGGACACCCATCACAACCATATAATAGAAAACAAGCGACCAACAAAATGTCATGTAACGTGTCAGATGTCATGATTGGTTAAACTCAGATTTACATGAAGATGTGATTAATCGCTCAAAGCTTTTTGGAGTCATGTCTGCGTTGAAGCTTACACAGTGTCATACTCATCTCGTTTATCTGTCTCACAGCCGTTTCAAAGTCTCCGCTCGGAGGCTGAAGCTTCCAGAGACTCCTGTGATTGTTAATGAGAGGGTTCAGCACAAACGACAGGCTTAATTAGATGGGTATTCACTCAGACTAACGCGGCTACAGCGTCTTGCTGACACACTTGTGCACTGTAAGAGAATAGTGTGTGTCTGTTTGCGTTCCTCCTCAGACAGTCGCTGGAGATCAGAGTTAGTGAGGTTCATGCGATCAAATTCTTGAAAGATGTTCAAGAGTTGTGTTTGAGACACTAAAGACCTGTCAAACTATTTATTAAATGATAGTTGGCCCAAAAATGAAATGCTGCCATCATTTACTCATTTCAAATTTGTATGAATTTCTGTGGGGGCATGGTTTTCTGAAAAATGTCAATAGACCCCTTATGTCCCTACACTACAAAACATGATGCTCCTTCTCAGTACTTTTGTCTTGTTTTCCAGTACAACTTTCTAAATATTGAATGAATGAATGAATGATGCATTTATATAGTGCTTTATTGTCTATTGCTGTACACCCAAAGCGCTTTACAATCTCGTGGGGAGGGGGGTCTCTCCTCAACCACCACCAGTGTGGAGAATCCACTTGGATGATGCGACGGCTGCCACAGGACCACACACCAGCTACAGGTGGAGAGGAGAGAGAGTCATAGAGCCAATCAAGTGTATGCTCTCACCACACACCAGCTACAGGTGGAGAGGAGAGAGTCATAGAGACAATCAAGTGTATGCGCTCACCACACACCAGCTACAGGTGGAGAGGAGAGAGAGTCATAGAGCCAATCAAGTGTATGCTCTCACCACACACCAGCTACAGGTGGAGAGGAGAGAGAGTCATAGAGCCAATCAAGTGTATGCGCTCACCACACACCAGCTACAGGTGGAGAGGAGAGAGAGTCATAGAGCCAATCAAGTGTATGCGCTCACCACACACCAGCTACAGGTGAGAGAGAGAGAGAGAGTCATAGAGAGGTGGAGAGGAGAGAGTGTATGCGCTCACCACACACCAGCTACAGGTGGAGAGGAGAGAGAGTCAATCGCGCTCACCAGCCAATCATGCGCTCACCACACACCAGCTACAGGTGAGAGAGAGAGAGAGAGGAGAGTCATAGAGCCAATCAAGTGTATGCGCTCACCACACACCAGCTACAGGTAGTCATAGAGCCAATCAAGTGTATGCGCTCACCACACACCAGCTACAGGTGGAGAGGAGAGAGAGTCATAGAGCCAATCAAGTGTATGCTCTCACCACACACCAGCTACAGGTGGAGAGGAGAGAGAGTCATAGAGCCAATCAAGTGTATGCGCTCACCACACACCAGCTACAGGCCAATCAAGTGTATGCGCTCACCACACACCAGCTACAGGTGGAGAGGAGAGAGAGTCATAGAGCCAATCAAGTGTATGCGCTCACCACACACCAGCTACAGGTGGAGAGGAGAGAGAGTCATAGAGCCAATCAAGTGTATGCGCTCACCACACACCAGCTACAGGTGGAGAGGAGAGAGAGTCATAGAGCCAATCAAGTGTATGCGCTCACCACACACCAGCTACAGGTGGAGAGGAGAGAGAGACATAGAGCCAATCAAGTGTATGCGCTCACCACACACCAGCTACAGGTGGAGAGGAGAGAGAGTCATAGAGCCAATCAAGTGTATGCGCTCACCACACACCAGCTACAGGTGGAGAGGAGAGAGAGTCATAGAGCCAATCAAGTGTATGCGCTCACCACACACCAGCTACAGGTGGAGAGGAGAGAGAGTCATAGAGACAATCAAGTGTATGCGCTCACCACACACCAGCTACAGGTGGAGAGGAGAGAGAGTCATAGAGCCAATCGAGTGGATAGGGATTAGCCATGATTGATAAGGGCCAGTGGGGGAATTTGGCCAGGACACCGGGGTTACACATCTACTCTTTACGAGAAGTGCCATGGGATTGACCAAAGAGAATCAAGACCTCGGTTTAACGTCTCATCCGAAAGACGGTGCCTTTTATGACAGTATAGTGTCCCCGTCTCTATACTGGGGCGTTAGGACCCACACAGACCACAGGGTGAGCACCCCCTGCTGGCCTCACTAACGCCTCTATATGTTATTATATAAAGCAAAATTCATTGAAATATTAAGTCTTGTTTATGCCTAAACAAGAAAAAAACATTTGCCAGTGAGGTAAGAAAAAAATCTTGTTTTCTCTTGAATTGTTGATTTTATTTAATTTATTGGCAAATATTTTTTAATAGTTCGTTTTTAAGTATAAACATTAATTTAATCATTTTTTTCTTCAGAAAATAACATTTGATTTATGAATTTTGCTTTTCAAGTAAATGTATGATACATTGATTTAAGAATGTCTTGATATTTGAACTGGAAAATTACAAAAATACAAGTAAGAACTTTTTTTCATTCTGTTTGCATTGAACGCAAAAATGCTGCACAAACCAACCAAATCTCAGCCAATCAGAACATATCCAACCTGAGTATTTGACCAATCAGATTTCAGCCAATCAGAACATATCTGAAGACAAAACAGCTATATGGACTGAGTATTTGACCAATCAGATCTTTCACTCACTGTGTAGCAGCATTTGAAAGAAACCGTTAACGTTATTGCAAAAGCTGTTATCGAAGTGATACAGTAAATCAAAAAATTGAAAACAACTGTAAAAATCACACTCCTAAGATCTAGACAGAACCTTGTGACTTGAAGTTTCCTCAACGAAAGAAGCACATTATTATATGTATTTTAACAGTTTGTAGTGAAGTTTTGTTTACTTTTTAACGCTTTTGAGCCGTATATGTCAGAATCAAGGACAGCACTCTAGCAACAGAAAAGCGATTCTTGATTGTGACCTAGTTCTGCTAGAAAACAGATCTGGTGTTTGTGTAGAAAAAGGTATTTTTAAAGCGTTGGATCTGCAGCTTGGGATGATGATGATGTATCTGGTTCATGGCCAATTATGTGCACCCGCGCTGCCTCCCCTGAGAGGATCACACCCGCCAGTGTGAGTAAACTCCTCTAGTGTGTGTGTGTGTGTGTGTGTTGAGGACCTGGGCTTTAGTTTACATGGATTCTGAAGTTTGTGAGGATTATTAAAGAGTGTGTGCTTAAAATGTTCCAGGTTCACTACAATTTAACCTCAATCCACTATAATAATTTTTGTCTTGTCCCTCGTTTTCTACAATGAGGTGAATGGAAACTTTTTAAGGCAAGACACTTCAGGGAAAACCGTTGTTTTTTCATACACTGATACATTTTGAGGTATTTCACTATTTATTACTTATCTTCTTTCAGACTAGTGGAACGAAAATATCCAAATTACAAATTTAAGTATTTATTTGATTAAACTTCATCTATTTGCATCAGTAGCTTTAAATTATAATACATATTATTAAAGGGAACTTTCTCACCCCTATAACAGGGGTGATATAGTTAAAATATAAAATAATTAATATAATTAAAAACAGGTAATAACCCCCCCCCCCCCCCAGAATCATCCACTTTAGTAACATTTCCATCACACTTATACAGTTTAATTCTGAAGGTTTTTAGAGGGATTTTTTTAGAGGGCATATATTTTGATATATTATATTCCTATAATATATTTGTTTCATGGCTGTTGACAGTATTTTCTAATTTATGGAGAGATAACCAAAATCCCCTCTGTAAAAAAACTGTATGACTAAAATGAAACAATAATCTTGAACCTGGCTTTATCAAATCTTCAGATTTCTGTTTTGGAATTGATGCAAATCAGTGCATATTTAAGTAGATAATGCATCATTTGCATTGTTATTAAAATCTCGTAATACAAAACGGTCTTAATTTCATGTGATTAATCAACTGGGTAAGTAAAGTGATATCTGTTAGTTAATATATTTATTCTATTAACCTGTGGTGCCTTAAAAGCAGAAATGTAAAACTTCTAAAAAAAAATTGTTAAAAGCAATTATTTTTAATATTTAATTTTGCATTAATTAAAGTGTAAAGATGTTTAAATCTTAATTGCTTACAGTCATTTTAGTGTGTGATGCTTAACGGCATTAAATTGTCATGAACATTGGGTTAATAAGCAATTACAAGCAGAAATGTAAAGATGTATAATTTTTTTAATTCAAATTTTTTTCTTCTAAAATGGGCATTGTTAAAACTGAATGTTTCAATATTTTTTTCTGTCATTTTAGGGTGTTAGGATTTTTTTGGTGTTGCAATGAAGTTGTTGGGGAGATTTTACAGTAGTAGGTATTAAGCAATTAATTTTCACGTTACACGTTTTCCAATCAACACTGAGCCACATGCACTTCTGAACGGGCTTAACTTGCACTGAACTCAGAAACGTTCCTTTAAGATGCACTCAGTAAGTTTGTGTTCACTCACCAGGCTGTTGTGGTGTTGTGTACGGTCTGTGCTGGGCTCTGTGTGTCTCCCGTCAGGCTGTGTCTGATCTGACTGCAGCGGTGTTCATGATAGTGAGGTTCTGATGGAGCTGCAGGTTGAGTGGGCTGAGCTCCTGGCTCCTGTCCATCGTCGTGCCACTGATCGCGGGCCTGTTTCAGCCAACGGCCGCCCAACCCGCACTTTTCCAGATAAACCCGGCACACCTCATAGTTCATGGCCGAGTAATACAGAAAATCGAGCGCTAGCAGCACCATGACGAAGAATCCGTAGATCCACACGCCGATTAATGCAGAGTAATTGCTGCGACAGAGAAAACAGGGAAGAATTAGATGCACTTAACATTTTATGTGGCCATAAACAAACGTTTTTATGATATATAGTATCAAAAAACCTTGCAAAGTGGATGGCAACTCTTTAGCAGTATTAGTGGTCTTATAAAAGCTGAAGTACTTCAATAAATTCAAATTTCATTAGCATTATATGAGGCATTTAGTGTTAATAAACCATTTTACAGTTCCTTCTGATTATAAATCCAAGCCCAGACTGAAAGAAAACTGCAGTAAAAGCAAAACTTTCACTTTTTGATGAAACCCGTGCCTTGTGCTGTCAGACAAGGCCATGACTGACAGGGACAATATTGAGGTCTTGATAATGTATGGTGTTATTAGAGCCGAGAGCAAAGGGGAACAGATGCCGTGTGTGTGTGTGAGATCAGATCTCTGATGCTGGTACACAGAGTCCAACAGAACGGGAGTGAAACTGGATTTGGCGAGAACATGAAGCCGAATTACTGACTAGTTTTAAACAAATTGCAATGAAATACATGCAATAAAAGGACCCTCACTTTTTATGTGATGTGAAAAAAATCAGAGTTTCAAACAGTCTGCTTAAGAAAGTCAACTTTGATTAAGTGGGACATTTATCAGATGTTTATCTAGGAAAATATCATTTTTGTCATTGCTAAAACTCCAGAAATATATGGTGACATACTCCTGCCAAAAGAGATTTATGAGGGCAAAGTGTGTCACAAAGTTGCTGGATTAGTCTTATATGATGCAAAATGTTTGCTAAAAAAGGTAACAGTATTTAAAACAAAAATGTTTAGATAAAATATTAAAAACGTTATATTAAATATTACATTGCATTTAATTAAGCTCTTATGATTTATTGAATTGCACATTTTATGCATGATAGTTTTTAATATTTAATTATTATAATTATTATTAAACTAATGATAATAATAATAATAATAATGGTGACATACTACTGCCAAAATTAATTTATGAGGACAAAACACAAATTTTTGTAAAGTGACTGGATTTTTCTCATATGATGCTGAATGTTTGCCACCAAAAAGCTAACAGTATTTAAAACAAAAATATCTAAAATAAAATTCTAAAATTCCTGTTTATTTATTAGAGCTTTAAACAACATTTTGATATTTCAAATATTATTCACCCATATATCAGACACTAAGTTTGCACAGCTGACAGACCATAACATTATTAACAAATTCTGTGATTCTGGGCCATAATCACAGACGCTTATCATCGACGATTGTCGATGTGGCATAATTTAATTTGAACCTGGACTCACAATAGCCCGATGCACAATAACTCAAATCTGCTCTAGATATGCCGTTATATGCCGAAGTGTCCAAAGATGCGGGTTCCTGTGCTCTCAGCTGCTTCTGAAGCTGCTATAACCTCAGGCCATCAGTAAATATCACTGCTGACCACAGACGAGAATGAAATGGCTTCCCACCAGGACAGCCGGCTTTCAGTATCTTCATCTGCCTGAGAGCGCAGCAGCACACCACGGCCTCAGACATTTCCACATCATTAGCTGTCATGAGTGTGAGGCTGTTACCCTGACCTGAGAGCAGATCCTACTTTCAGTTAATATTTGATGAGAAGGGAAGCATTTCATAGCACCACAAAGTAAACGGAACAGGTGTGACCTCTGGGCAAAAAAAAGATTTGGCTTTTATGATCTGTCAGAAAATCTTTCACCTGTGAAATCATAATTTTTCTGTTGATAAACTAATATTATCGCAGAGCTCTGGAATACTTGATTCTGATTGGTCATATACCATTATGCTGCTGTCAATTATGTACTGTATATTGACACCCTTGCAATAAACAGCTGCTCTATTTTTTATCTTTTATGTCACTTCATAATTTATACTCAAATTAATATTTAATGTCCATTTATTCATTTAAGCAGTATTTCTGAAATATCTGGTGCTCTGGAACCATGAAAATGGATAAATGAACTGCATTATTTGCTACAAATATGCATGCATGAATAAATAAATACATAAAGTGGTAAATACATCATCTTTGTCACAGAGACAAATATATAGATATTTTTTACATATAATACATTTTTGTTATTTAAACAAAATGTTTTCTTTATATATGATTATTATAATAAATATGAATTTACAATATGATTAATCAAAGCGTATTATGAATTACAGATTGAATATGTTAGTTATATTTTGTCAATGACAATTTGAATTTAGTCTTTTTTCAATTAAAGTAATTTTGATAATATGTTATATTAAAACAAAAACAGGAAACAGGTAATAGTATTTAAACTAAATGTGTTTATACAAATATTTAAATGACTAATCTATTATTTTTATTTTAAATATGAATTGAACTAAGCTATTGTGATGTACTGAATTTTAAATGTGATTAGTTATAAGTTGTTTTATATTTAATATTAAATAAATAACCTGGTGGGACATAATTCTGCCAAAATGGATTTATGAGGAACAAAAACAAAGTGGGTCACAGTGTTTTGTTTGAGATGTCTGGATTTTCTCATATATGATGCAAAAAAATCTAAAGATCAAAAAACAATGTAAGTACTATGATAAAGTTTTCCATTTGAGACTATAAAAAGAAGTTAACTAATATATGAGGTATGTAGCCATGTGACATGACCAGCTGTATACTATATAGTCTCACGTCCACGGGTCGCTGGATGAACGTCTGATGCATACGAATCACAAACGTGGAAAAACTTCAGGAGTTTCGAAGTCGTCATCGGATCGGTTGAACAGGATTTCCGGGAGACGTGTGTGTCGTGCTTTTTAACGTTCTGCCTGGATACAAAGATGTCGTGACACCGAACTCCTCACGAAAGAAAAAATACATCGTGTTTACAACTGTGATGACGAGTGCTTATCAGGATCAACTAAACGCTGGATTTTCAAAAGTATGTGAAATATTTAAAGTTTGTGGCATAGAATCTTTAAAATACCTCCAGAGAGTTTCACACACCGGTCTGTTATTGTGGCAACATTTCCACACCTCGAAACGTGACACTGAACGAAACGAACTGTGATTGGTTGTTTGACATCTCGGTCAAACGGCATTATGGGCGGGCCTTGGCCAATAAAAGCTGCCATGGATTCCAGGCCTTCAGCCGTCAGTCTGAAGGTCTGGCTACGCAAGACTATATACTATACTACTCACATTGTCTAGAACTCGACTTGTTTGGACACTTGTTGGAGGAAAATTATATCTGAGAAACACACCTGTCATTGGTAACCACATTCATACAGTATGTGTGCTGTTGAAGCAGGCTGTTGGTGTCAATATGAACTCCAGGATCAGTGTATTGAATCATAAGAGAGGAACGACTGAGCTTTTCTCTGGTATAAGGATCTGTTTGTAGTTGAAGGCAGGAGACTCACTTGTGAGCGTAGCCGTCTGGAGACGTGGTCAGGTTGACCTGCATGACTGTTTGAAACTCGGTCTCGTTGCAGCAGTACTTGAAGGCCGTGTTATTATGGTCACAGCAGAACATGTACGTCTTGTTGTCCGAGAGACGAGGACAGTGGAAGCCAAAGTGGTAGCGCCCCTTGTGGTCGGTGTAAGGCTCACACACCCGAAAGTGAGCAGAGAGAGCTGTGCGGACAGAGAATCATAGACAGGACAGTGAGATTACCTTATTTACTTTCTGAATGCATGTTCTCTTATTACAGGTCTTACTGTAAACTATTATTGCATATGCAATAATAACATATAAGGTCATAAATATCATTAAGCCACAGCTTAACATGTTTTGTTGCGTGCAGTTCATTTTCAAACAAAAGTCGTTTAATTAATAAGAGATGCATTTGAGTGAATTTCAGTTATAATACACCCTGATTTACTGATGCTCACCATATTTAGTGGATCTTTCAGAAACTGAAGCATAAAAACGTGCTCAGAATAATTTTCTCACTGATTCAAGCACAGCACAAAAGCAGTGCTACAAGGCTTGTTTTTAATATTCGACAGTCGTAGTTCTGCTTCATTATTCATCTCTGAATTGAAAACAGAGAGTGGCAGCGAGGTCTGAGTGACTAACCCGTGTTGACACGATTCACCCTGAACAACTCAAACAGAACCAGCAGACACAACCGCTCACAGACGTCACATAAGAAAGACTTTCACATGCACTTGTTTTGAAGCTCAATCACTGAGAGTTTCAGTCTAAATAACTTGGTGGTGTAGACATGCTAAACAAAACCTTAATTTCTTTATTATAAATCTGCTCTTCTTCATGAAGACTTACATGACGTCCATGGAAATCAACCTCAACCTGATTTGTTTAATCAGACAAAAGGAGAAAAATAACTAAAGCTTCAAATCTCATTTAGACGGGTGCAAATTAAGATGTTTTTTTTAGGTGGTTTAATTAAATCTTAACCCCCCCCCCAAAGGAAGTCAACACAAAGAGTCTTAAGAAGCACAAGTACCAAAGCGTTTCTATGTATTACATAATGAACATTTCCAAGCAATGTTCTAGTAATCAAAGTTTGATTGCAAGTTCTAAGAACTCATGTTTAGCCTGACGCCAAATAAACGCTTGCAAACAGAAGTGGTGCTCGCCTGAGGAGGTAACCATAGCAACAATATGTTAAATACAATGTGAAAAGAATTAAACATTATATTTCACTTCTGTATTAAAAATCACTTCATAGAAGCATGTCATAAAACTGTCCTTACATTCTTGTATTATATGGAATGTAGTGATGTTCTAGTGAAAATATGTGTGTATGTGTATATATATATATATATTCAAAGCCAAAAGAAAAAAATCAAAGACAGTAAACGTTTAAAGCTGTACATTTACATTACATTTTCTCCTTTTTTTCTTTAAAGTGTTCTTTTAAATGTTTTTTAATTAGAATATGTTGTTTAATTTACTTGTTGAACAAAGAATAATGACTATCATGCATTTTTACCATGATTTACAGAAAATAAGTCATTCAGAGAAACAATAATTCATATGACAATAAATATGCAAAATATAAATCCGGCATATTTAGAACCAGAATCATTAGATGCCATTAAAAGACTTGTGAGGATTACAGGATGTTTTGTCTTTGATCCATGTATATTTAGGACGTGTGCTTGGTTGTAAAATGTAATGCAGTATATGATATTTTGTAGTATTCACCACGCTGCATATCTAAAGACTCATGACACCATGCTTGTTTGTTTGGTGATGATGTTCTCCTTGCTGTCCAAGGCTTTAATCTCTGCTGCAGAGTGAATGACTCACGCTTGTCTTTAATAATTAAAGAGGTTTTTTGATTCGCTCCAGCTTTATGACCTGTAATCTCATACGATCTCACAGCCGATCAATGTTATGGAAGCTTCGGTCTCCTCACAGTGAGACACAATGGACGACACATATTGGACAGCTCAGAGATTCAGGGAAAAGAAAGGCTGTATGAGAGCTGATCTTTATCTACAGGCACCTTTATGTCCCACGGGTTGATTTTTATTGAAACAAATGGGTTTCAACTCTGTTGTGGTCACTTTCAATCCTGTCTTGAAATATGTCTTCATCTACTTTTCCTATTGAATGTTTTACCCCTTTTTCTCATAGTAAAAATTATGAAAAACTACAATTTATAAAGAATTAAATATAAAAATATATGTTATTTTTTTAAGGTAAATCTTAAACCCTGTGTCACACAGTAAATATGTATATTTTTTATTTCTGTTCATTTTAAATAGTTTTGTTTGCACAAATACTACTGTCAAATGTCTCCTAATAAATGAAAATATTATCCAATAATTTAAAATGATTCAGAAGTGTAAAAGTATATATGTACTATTTACAGTACATTTAAACCAACCAACCAAATATATAATATACAATAAATATTAATATTTACTGTGCAATTTAATTTATAAATGAATAAATGTTTGCTCAAATCATCTTCCAGTTTGCATCTCATAAAGTTAAATGCTCTTATACAATTTTAAATTGAATACATTAATATATTATTAAATGAAGTTATCCAAAAGTGAAACATTTACAAACTGCAACTCAACTTTGTTGTAGTCTCTCAATATCAGTCTTAATACATTTCTTTAATCATGCCTTTTCCCATATAAAATGTTAATTAGTGCACTTTTGAATTAAAATAAACACATGAACATATTGAATATTTACAGTGGAGCAATACAAAAATAAAATTTGCACAAATTATAACTGTCAATTTGCACCTAGTAAAAATCATATTAAATATATTTTTGAATTTTTTTATAAATATACGTGAATAAATGTATATCATATCAAATAATTTAAAATAATCAAAAAATGTGGAAATATTATATTTTTGCATATTTACATTATGATCAATAAATTGCTTAATTTCTCATTCTTAACAGGCCCCAAAATACCTATAGTTGAAGAAATATCCCCATGATTGTGAACTGTCAGGTTTAGATATTTCTCAGGGTTTGTGATGCCTCTGTTTGCTTCTATCAGCAGAAATTCAGACAGCAGGTATATAATGAACCGCTGTTGTGATAAGTCCAACCAAACCATCTGCCCACGTCGTCTTACCTGTAGTAGACAGAACGAGGAAGATGATGGTCAGGATGTTGAAGGAGTGATGATTGGTGACGCTCATCTTCTTGTCCTCCCTCAGGGGAGGATGGAGACATGAAGCCTGACAGCTTCAGCCGCTTTATCTCCAGCTTCTGTTCATGACTGTTTGCCAGCACACCTGTAGCAGAAGAGGGCAGGTGTTATGATCGTGCCAAGACATCTGTACGGTAAGATCTGTCACTGCTCGTGTCTTTCTTCAGCTCAAGATTGTGCAAATCTACTGTTGGAGGTTTACCTTCTTACACAGTGTATTCTGTCAAGCCAAACCAAAAAAACTGCCAGAATTCAAAGCCAGAATGCCTTAAAAATGGTGTAAAACAGAAACTGTTAATAAGTTTCACCAATAGGTAACATGTTGAATTAAACATGAATAGCATGAAGTAGAACGACTGAAATCATGTTTTCATGGAAAATGACTCAAAAGAATAAAAAAAAAAAAAAATAGGAAAAAAGTATTTTTTCCAAGCAACAATGGATCCTTGTTTCACATTTTTGAGGTTCTCACATTTTAAAGTTGTCATAGTTGAGTAAATTTGGATATTGTTGAACAGAAACTACATCAAATATCATTTTTGTTTTCCTATTAGCCTCTTAGCAGAAGAAAAATTCACAATAGCATTCCCTTGGCTGTCTAAAAGAGGAAAGAAGACTGAAACAACAACAAAATAAAAATATAAATATATTTACTGAAAATAAATAAAACTAAAGACAGTAAAATAGCAATCAAATATAAGGCAGGAAAGCTTCAACCAACAACAATTTCTTTCAATTTCTAAACAACAACAAATCATTTCTTGAACAGCAACAAAAAACTTGACCATGTTAATAACTACAGTAATGCATCACAAGTTCCATTTTATTTCAAACATAAATCAACATGAACGCCACCAGATTGAATGATTTTCAATGCATTGTTTTTGATAGCAACGAAGCCAGAAAATGCAGTTTTCATTTGGATTTATATGATTGTGTGGCAAAAAACCCTTTGCACCAGTGCAAGCATGTTAAATTATACATAAAACACAACATTTACCTTTCACTTTTAGCAAAAGCGTCCTGTATTTCTTGAGAAATAAGAAGAGAGAGGAAAAAATGTGTAAACACCCAAGTGAACTTGCTCCTGCTGTGCTGCATTATGGGTAATGTAGTGTTTGTAATTAGTGAGCACAGGAAGTCCATTCACAGTGGCCATTTTGAAAACGCATGCAGGTGTAATAAAAACGTGAATTACATTGTGAAGTATGTGAAAGAGAAATAATGCGATTAATAGAAGTATTACGTTTTTTGAATATTGGAAATATAACAATTAAGACAATACTATCTCACTTGGGTTCAGTCTGGTAGGACAATATCCTCTTTTTTATCACATGTGTTATTATTTTCATATCCATAGCAGTATGACATGAAACTAGTCTATGAACATTGTTTGTTTATCTAAACGATTATACCTCAAATTTGAATGAACTCTGGTGTTGATAATGACGGGAGGAACGTTAAACCATCCAAACCAATTGCTTTTGAACCAATTGCAAATGTTTCATTGAAAGCATTGTCTATTAAACACCATATCTAATACCAATCAATATGAAGTATCTATATAATGTATGTCGTTTTATTCATACGTAGGGCTTGTTGTTTTGTTCGGAGAGTTTGGTTCATCAGGTCAGTAAGAGATTATTTCTTAACTGCAACTCTTCCGACACTAATGTGTCATAAAAATGTCCACAAATACAGATTTTATAGAGAAAGCAATGGAAATTGTGAAATGTTTTGAAACGTATGATGTAACAAAGGATAATTTATTGAAATCGCGTGACGTGCTGTGAATCACTGGTTCAAAACAAATGATTTGCAAAGGTTTCAAATCCTTTTTTTCCCACATTTTTGAGGTTCACAAGTAAAAGTTGTTATAGTTGGGTACATTTGGATATTGTTGAACAGAAACTACAACAAATCTAATGTTTGTGTTCCTTTAGCCTCTTAGCAGAAGAACAATCCATAAAAGCATTCCTAGCTTTCCAAAAGAGGAACAAATATTGAAAGACTGATCAGAAGAGAGAAAGATGACACATTGTCTATCGCTCCATTGGAAACATTCATTCACTGATTTTAATGCCAAGTTAATAATACAAAAAAAATGGTTTTATAAATGTACATGACATTGTTTAATAACAACAATTTTTTTTTTAATATTATTTTTTAAATAACAACAACAAACCTTTACCATGTTAATAACTGCTGTAATGCATCAAGAGTTTCATTGTGAAAAATCAAGTCAAATTGCCCAGCATGCGACAGGATTTAGGCTACATTTCTCTTAGTTCTTTTGTGGCTGATTTTGAAAGTGTTTTTAGCTGAATCACTGTTGTTAATCTGCATGCTGTGATTGTTTATTTCAGGCTGGTGATGGATATAACATTTATTTTTGCAACTGTTTGGTAATTTCATCTCATTTGGGCTGATTGTTCTGCTCTGTAGGGGAAGGAAACTCGAGACGAGACCCAGACACATTTGTTCTTTCCATCTGCGTTTTGCTTTTCCCAGATTCCTGCTCTTCCTTGTTCTCTGCGCATCGCCTTGTTTTGTGGACGAGGAAGACGAGGAAGACGAGGTGTTGTTCCTGCTCTTCCTTGTTCTCTGCGCATCGCCTTGTTTTGTGGACGAGGAAGACGAGGAAGACGAGGTGTTGTTGGGTTTAGTTCTGAGAACACTATACATCTGATAGTTGAGTTGTTGGGGAAGATGAATTGATCTCAGTCAGGTGAAGTGGAGAGGGATTTCCCCAGCATAGTGCAAGGGGAAAAAGAGAGAAATATACTCAATAATAACATAAAGTGTAGCCTTTTCACGCTGTCTTGGTTTTAAGTTTGCACGTGCTGCAAAATACAAAGCAAAAAGCAAAACAAAAACCCATAAACCCACAAAGCTAAGATTTGAGAATGTTTTATTTAATTTCAATTCAGAAAAGTATATTACACAGAAATGTCAGGGAATTGAGAAACTTTCACATCTTTAACTTTAATCTTTTTAAATGTAATCTCCAGAAATGATTATATCATTTCAAAGGAACATGCTAATCAGCTCTTAAATCATTAATACAGGAAGTAATAAAGTACAGCAGCTAATAATATGCTTGATTTAGCAGGCTTTGTCTCAGCAGCAGAGTTGAAATGTTAACATGAAATATTAGACAGCGCTTCTGAACGTGTGAGCTGTCTTTATGAGAGCGTTTGTGTCGAGAGGCGAGCGAGAACAAGGCAAGGACGTCATGTAATATTTTTAGCATTTTAATTTGGAGTTGAGTGTCAGAATGTGACATTTCTCAGTTTCTACAGAATTCATAATAACTAACTATCGTTCCTATTCCTTCTGGTAGTGATTGTGTCTTTTCTCCTTTCCTGATAAAGTCCAGATATTAAAATACAGTGTGGAGAAGGTCACATTTTCCATAAATAATGCACAATTTTTCCCTGTAGGGTGTTGTGGATGGATCTATCTATCTTAGAATTTATTTAATTCATTAATATTTTAATGTTTTATTTATTTGTATATTTTATTTTTAATTGTATTCTCTCCCCCCTCTCACTCTCATCTCTCATAGTAATGGATTATTATACTGTATATATTATTGTTGGTGTGTGTGTGTACAGTTTATTAAAACTATGAGGATGATAATATTAATATGAATATAACTCTATCTATCTATCATCTATCTATCGATCCATCCATCCATCC
The DNA here is from genome assembly GCA_027474115.1 of Schizopygopsis malacanthus. Taxonomy (NCBI): domain Eukaryota; kingdom Metazoa; phylum Chordata; class Actinopteri; order Cypriniformes; family Cyprinidae; genus Schizopygopsis; species Schizopygopsis malacanthus. The sequence continues at coordinate 46,939,370 of CM049866.1, read as the reverse complement.
ATCCATCCATCCATCCATCCATCCATCCATCCATCCATCTATCTATCTATCTCATATGTTTTAAATTCAAATGTATTTCATTCCTTAATAATTGTTTTATGTATTTTTGTATATTTTTCTTTTGAATTAATATCTGTCTGTGTATTTAAAATGTGTTATTCTTTAATCTTAATAATAATATTCATTCTACATTATATTATTTAATCACACACACACACACACACACACACACACACACACACACACACACACACACACACACACACACACACACACACACACACACACACACACACACACACACACACAGAGAGACTGAGAGACACACTCAAATTTAGAATGTATTTTATTATTAATAATAATAAAAAATATTTTTAATTTAAAATAATTGTATTATTTATGTTATCTATTTTTGGCAACTACCTAGCTGAATATTTTATTTGTTTATTTGTATTGTTTATTTTTCCATCTTGTTGGTCTTAAATGTGTGTGTGTGTGTGTGTGTGTGTGTGTGTGTGTGTGTGTGTGTGTGTTTTGTGTGTGTGTGCGTGCGTGTGTGTGTGTGCGTGCGTGTGTGTGTGTGTGTGCGTGTGTGTGTGTTTTGTGTGTGTGTTTTGTGTGCGTGTGTGTGTGTTTTGTGTGTGTGTGTTTTGTGTGTTTTGTGTCTGTGTGTGTGTGTGTGCGTGTGTGTGTTTTGTGTGTGTGTGTTTTGTGTGTTTTGTGTGTGTGTGTGTGTGTGCGTGTGTGTGTTTTGTGTGTGTGTGTGTGTGTGTGTGTGTGTGTGTGTGTGTGTGTGTGTTTTGTGTGAACAAATGAGGTGTTCCCTCTGATTTCCATTTCTCCTGTTTTCCGGTTCTAAAACCGGTCAGTTCCTCCCCTCTTCCTCCAGTATTACAGCTTCTCTGTGTTCTCTGAAGATAATTTCATCTGATTCAGGACAGCTTCTAAATATATAATAATTACTGTGATGTGACATTTTGTTTTCTTTCTTTACATTCTTAGCATTAAAGTGTTTCTTGATTAACTTTAGCCTAATGACCAACCAATGCTCATCTCAAAAATGCATTTTCGGCTCATGCTATCATAAGCTGTTGACTAACCACAACATCACGCTGTACGAAACACCAAAATAAACCTGAAGAAGTAAGCGAAACACCCACCCACTCATGCAGGCATCTTGTTAAAAAGACCAGCATGGATTTACAGCTAGTTCAGGCTGGTTTGCCCAAAATATCCTTGTCAGGTGCCCAAAATCAGTCTAAAACCATCACATTTGACCAACAGAAATCTTTGAGCTGCTCTTAGCTGGTTTCCCTTTGGTGATGTTGAGGCAGAATAACTAAAACTTGTCTAAAAAACAATTCAAACCAGTTTGAACCCGCCTAACTGTCTTTCTGGCTGTATGTGCTGTATACCATCAGTTCTGGTCTTCTCTGCAGGAACAACATGTTTTGTTCTTGTGATCTGGCAGTAAATAAACCTGAATGATGCACCGCTGACATTGGCTGATGTGGTGGGACTTAATCAGAGTCGCTGACATTCATGTCACTGTCCTGTTTTGTATATTTGCCCTCTATTTGTGAGCGGGACCAAATGTCACGTCTGCGCGGAGCTTCATGATTAGCATCCAGCGTCTGAATGATCATAAAGTGTCTCTATTAGCACACAGTCTTCAGACTTGCTGGCTTTCTCAATTTCCAGCACCGCCTAGAATCAGATCACAGCCTGTCATGGGCGAGAGTCAATCAGAGCAGAGCTCAGAGCAGTCGTTCCCTTTAACTGGAAGGAGGAAATATGATATTTCTCTTTTCTTTAACTCTTTGTATCTCTTTATCTCACGCTGGTTCACAAAGGCCTTTCCAAGTGATGGAGGAAACTCAGGAATACGTGTAAACTGTGTGACCAGATCAAAAGACCTAAAATGGATTTTATATTTTATCCCCTAAAAGAGCTAATTGAAGTAGGCTGTGTCAGTGTTGTTTTAGTAATTATGAAGATACAATTATTTTATTTTCTCTTTATTTATTATTACTACTAATAAAAATATTTTTAAATGGCTTTTTTTTATATTTTTCAGTTTTCTTTTTAATTTAAGTTTTAGTAATTTGTGTGATTTTTCAATTACCAAACAACAACAACAACAATTTTAATAGTTAACTGAAAGTTTACCGAGTTACTGAAAGTGCAGACTTTCTAACATTGTGTATGCAAAAAAAAATAAAAATAAAATAATTAATTTATATTTAATATTAAGATTTCAGACTTTAATTGGTTTGTTAATTTCCAAAATAAAATTTTTTATTTATTTTGTAAATTAATTTGTCATTTTAAAGTTTTTTTTTATTTCTATAGCTTTATTTTTTGTCTCAGTTTTAGTTTGTCATTTTAGAACGTCAAGTTAAATGAAAATTACAAATGTTTCCTTTTCAGTCTTCATTTTATGTTTTCATTTCAGTTTTAGTAATTTTTGCACTACTTGAATGAAAACTAGAAATGTTTCCTGTGCAACTAAGTTTAAGTTTTTCATCTAATATCTATTTTTGCCATATTAAAAAAAAAGAAAAACAACACAAACGAAACATCATGCACGCGACCAAACCAAAAATATTTGAGTAATTTTAAAAACAGAAACTAACTTCCAAAATTACAACAGATTAAATTACAACAGATTAAATCGTAACAGATTAATTTACTAGCCATAAATATAGTTCTAATAATCCTTGAAACTGTGTTTACTTCAAGTAATTACAGAGAAAACCTCATAGAAAAGTTTGCAACTTCCTTTTGACATTGTTTTCTAATTGATTTTCTATGCAAACATGAGCTGAATAAATGTATTTGACTGTTGCGATGCATATTTTGTGTGTTTGTGTGTATATCTGTGTGATCAGGGTCAGGTTTATCCGAAACCAGCTGAATTATACAAGGGTTCCATAAATAGACAATTATGACAATATGCAGTTGTTCACATCTTTAGTTTGAGTGTGTACTGTTCTTGCATACTTCTGGCAAATAATTCAGATTATTGCATCACATACTAACCAGTGCCTCGCTGAAATGCCAATTTGCTACAATTAAATTTTCTTTTCTATATTTTTTCGTGTTATATCCCTACTATTCTGTCTCATGAAGGCAAAAAGCTCATAAAGATGCTTTAGACACAGCTGACAGGCACTAAGCTTTAGTAGACCTCGTGCATCGCATTGATTTGACTCACTCTCATCAGATAAAAAAAACAGCAAGGCTAGACTATTGTTCTTCTGTTGCAATTTGAACCATATATTATGTTGCAATTCCTAAAAACGTTAGCAGCCAGCTTCTCTCAGCCTCGGATCGCATGCCCACGAACCGCCCACAGTCTCGTCTGATTTATATTGCACAGAAAACTAGAAAGCGCTTGTGAAAAGCCCCAATCAGATCCTCGGATGACAATCTTCAACAGGTGCACGGGGGGGCCTTTCAAAGACAGTTTTCAGATGATTTCAGGAACAGAACTGTATGCTGTTTGTGACTGTGAAATAGTCAGTATTTCTGGACAGATTTCTTTAGTGTTTTCTGTGACCTTTTGCAAACATTGTGTTCAGCATATTAGAGTGATTTCTGAAGGATCATGTGACACTGAAGACTGGAGTAATGATGCTGAAAATTCATCTTTGCCTCACAGAAATAAGTTACAGTAAAAAAATACTCAAATAGAAAGCAGCTATTTTTAATTGTAATAAAGCAGGTGATCAGTTCCTGTCCAGGTGGGTGGTTTCTGGCAAGATGAAGTCTTGCCTTTGGTCAAAAGTCTGGCTGTGCATGACTAGCCAGCTGGTCAGAAAGTTGTATTTACTCACCAGAGCTATTTATCACTCACAGTTGGTGCTTGGCATCTCTCTAAGTTTTTAAAACGGAATGACATTGGTAAAATGACTGAAATAGTGGTCCTGAGGCATCCCTGCTGTCTGTGCCCCCGCCCGAGGCTCTGTAAATAGCTGGAGATCTGACTGTGGGATGCTGTTCAGACGGTTGCTCTCTTTGCCTGTCGGTTGCTCTCTTTGCCGGAGTTAGGAGAAAGGGGATGTCAGTGGCACAGGGTTTGTGATTGCCGTGTCTGAAAATATATTCATAATTTTGGGAGGCGGAGAAATAGGAGAAGGGGGATAGTCTAATTCAGTGGCACACGTTTTTATTTATTTATTTATTTGCTTTATTTTCTTTTGTTTATTTGCTTATTATTTGCTTATGTACATATTTTATTTCTTACTTTTTGTTTGTTTATTAGCATATTTGTTTATTAGCTATTCGCTTATTAGCTTTTTATTGATTTGCATATTTATTTGTTTATTCATTTATTCGCTTTATTTGCTATTTTCTTTGTTTTATTTTTTATATTGATACTTGATGTATTTATATTTTATGTTCATTTTTGGTATGTTTTTTTTTATTAATTTGCTTATATATATACTCATTTACTATTTGCTTACTTTTATATGCTTTTTATATACTTATTTCCTTGCCCATTAATAATTGCTCGCTTAATCTTTCTTTCTTTCTTTCTTTGACTTTTTTTGTACGATGAACAAAATATATATTTTTCAAAATATTGACCCCCCTGTGATTTATTTCCTTTAATTTAGTCCCACCCTGTGTCTGTATTTGATTAAAAAGAGAGTAAAATACTCTTTTGTTATTTTTCAAAATATTGTCTCATCAAACAATGGTTATTTTGGTCGATCTCATTTTAGCACATCTCTTGCCGGCCAGGGCCGATTGATTTCAAATGAGGTTTGTCTTTAATTTAGTCAGTGGTGTATTTATCTGCGTGAATGTTGCCTACGCTGTTTCATTATAATGTATGAACATTTTTATATTTGTTAAAAACATAATTAAAAAGAGAGCATTAAATATTTAGTGCATTGAAGGAATAGTTAAATAACTAGTGATATTTTGTTCGATGTAGTGGAGTGTTTTTAACAGATTTGGAGAGATGTAGCATTAAATTACTTGAAGTCTGTAGTGAAGGCAGAATGAGAGACAGATAAACATCACAATAATGTCCACACCACACCTCATCATTACAGAAATCTATACGTCTCATCAAAGCAATCCCCTGTTGTTCTCTCACGTCAAAATCCACCAACACATTGGTTTAGCGTTTTATCACTTCTCGTCCTCTGATTATTTCAGGCTAATATAATGCGGATCCTTAATGGTGGATTTGTTTCTTACAAATCTCATTTTAGCTTGTGGATTATTGTGATGCAGTTGACTCTTATTCAGGTTTCAATCCCTGCCGGCCAGGGAAACAAACTCCAAATCTTGGTTTGGCTGAAATTTAAGATTTCAGTTAACTTTTCTTTTTCTCATCTTTTGTGGTTGGTGTGGCAAAAGTGTTGAGTTTATAATTTTTTTCAGTTTATATATAAATGAGGTTTGAATCCACAGAAAAAAAGACATATTTTAAATATGCTGGATGTTTATTTTTTGTTTATAATTAAAATTAACTATAATAATAACGTGATAGTAAGACATAACTGTCTGTGGTGAGAATTCATCTACCAGTGAGGGCGGATGGAGTCGTGTCTTGTTAATCGTGTTTACCGTCTTATTTAGAGTAAACAACCACTGTTTGGATTCAACACACAACATTCTAGCTTAGTAAACTAATGATGGTTTATCTAAAAGAAACTTGCAGCACTCAGTTATAGTCTTGAAGAAGGTCATTCCATAATGCACTGCACATTTTAAGAAATATTACCTATAAATAGGTACCAAAACGACCCACTATTTTGCACAATATTTGCGGTTACTGTGTATTTTTATGCTTATTTGAGTATTGTCATAGCATTGCAACATGCAAATAGCAAACTCTATAGACATTAGTTGTGATTTGTATGATTTGTCTGCTGTGATCGCTTGTATGAGGCACAGAGTTGCCGCCTATGTAGTGCTCCAAATTGGTCACCTAGGAGGTTTAGTTTAGGATGGTGTATACAAAGCAGCCTATGTAATAGATAGCGAAGGAGCTCATTAGGTTTGTAGCCAGAGCCTTCGTATACTGAATACCAACACATTCGGTTTAATGCCACAGATATCTGACTGTCACCCCCTGAGAACTGAAGTTTGTTTCTGCCGCAGTAAAATAAATGCATGACAAATGCCTACTTTGCAAGCATTAGCATCGAAGTTTCTGCTCTGATTTTTGACCTTCAGTGGATGTTTTCAGAACAAACCTAAGGTTTGAACAACTTGGAGAATGTCTATACCCTATCTATCTTTTAAAAAATGTGTGTATATATATATATTTATATACAGTGGGTACGGAAAGTATTCAGACCCCCTTAAATTTTTCACTCTTTGTTATATTGCAGCCATTTGCTAAAATCATTTAAGTTCATTTTTTTCACTCATTAATGTACACACAGCACCCCATATTGACAGAAAAACACAGAATTGTTGACATTTTTGCAGATTTATTAAAAAAGAAAAACTGAAATATCACATGGTCCTAAGTATTCAGACCCTTTGCTCAGTATTTAGTAGAAGCACCCTTTTGATTTAATTCAGCCATGAGTCTTTTTGGGAAAGATGCAACAAGTTTTTCACACCTGGATTTGGGGATCCTCTGCCATTCCTCCTTGCAGATCCTCTCCAGTTCTGTCAGGTTGGATGGTAAACGTTGGTGGACAGCCATTTTTAGGTCTCTCCAGAGATGCTCAATTGGGTTTAAGTCAGGGCTCTGGCTGGGCCATTCAAGAACAGTCACGGAGTTGTTGTGAAGCCACTCCTTCGTTATTTTAGCTGTGTGCTTAGGGTCATTGTCTTGTTGAAAGGTAAACCTTCGGCCCAGTCTGAGGTCCTGAGCACTCTGGAGAAGGTTTTCGTCCAGGATATCCCTGTACTTGGCCGCATTCATCTTTCCCTCGATTGCAACCAGTCGTCCTGTCCCTGCAGCTGAAAAACCCCCCCACAGCATGATGCTGCCACCACCATGCTTCACTGTTGGGACTGTATTGGACAGCTGATGAGCAGTGCCTGGTTTTCTCCACACATACCGCTTAGAATTAAGGCCAAAAAGTTCTATCTTGGTCTCATCAGACCAGAGAATCTTATTTGCCACCATCTTGGAGTCCTTCAGGTGTTTTTTAGCAAACTCCATGCGGGCTTTCATGTGTCTTGCACTGAGGAGAGGCTTCCGTCGGGCCACTCTGCCATAAAGCCCCGACTGGTGGAGGGCTGCAGTGATGGTTGACTTTCTACAACTTTCTCCCATCTCCCGAATGCATCTCTGGAGCTCAGCCACAGTGATCTTTGGGTTCTTCTTTACCTCTCTCACCAAGGCTCTTCTCCCCCGATAGCTCAGTTTGGCCGGACGGCCAGCTCTAGGAAGGGTTCTGGTCGTCCCAAACGTCTTCCATTTAAGGATTATGGAGGCCACTGTGCTCTTAGGAACCTTAAGTGCAGCAGAATTTTTTTGTAACCTTGGCCAGATCTGTGCCTTGCCACAATTCTGTCTCTGAGCTCTTCAGGCAGTTCCTTTGACCTCATGATTCTCATTTGCTCTGACATGCACTGTGAGCTGTAAGGTCTTATATAGACAGGTGTGTGGCTTTCCTAATCAAGTCCAATCAGTATAATCAAACACAGCTGGACTCAAATGAAGGTGTAGAACCATCTCAAGGATGATCAGAAGAAATGGACAGCACCTGAGTTAAATATATGAGTGTCACAGCAAAGGGTCTGAATACTTAGGACCATGTGATATTTCAGTTTTTCTTTTTTAATAAATCTGCAAAAATGTCAACAATTCTGTGTTTTTCTGTCAATATGGGGTGCTGTGTGTACATTAATGAGGAAAAAAAATGAACTTAAATGATTTTAGCAAATGGCTGCAATATAACAAAGAGTGAAAAATTTAATACTGTGTATTTAAGTCTGAATACTTTCTGTACCCACTGTATATACACAAATACAGTATATATATATACAGTATATAAATATAAATATTAGTTAGACCTCCATTGCCCCAGCGTAGGGTCTGACAATGGCTCCAAGGATATCATCCCGATACCTAATGGAAGTCAAGGTGCCATTTTCTAGCCTGTAGAGGTCTGTGCGTCCCTTCATGGATATGCCTCCCCAGACCAACACTGACCCACCATCAAACCGTCATGCTGAACGATGTTCATAGCATTCTCCACGGCTTCTCCAGACTCTTTCACATCTGTCACATGTGTTTAGGGTGAACCTGCTGTCATCTGTGAAGCACAGGGTGCCAGTGGCAGATCTGCCAATTCTGGATGTTCAATGGCAAATGCCAGTCGAGCTCCACGGTGCCGGGCAGGGAGCACAGGGCCCACTAGAGGATGTCGGGCCCTCAGGCCACCCTCAAGGAGTCTGTTTATGATTTTTTGTCAGAGACATTCACACCAGAGGTCTGCTGGAGGTCATTTTGTAGGGTTCTGGCAGTGCTCATCCTGTCCCTCCTCACACAAAGGAGCAGATACCGGTCCTGCTGATGGTATGGCTCCTAAAGTAAATGTCTTGTCTTCTGGAATCTCCTCCATGCTCTTGTGACTGTGTTGGGAGACACTGCAAACCTTCTAGCAATGGCATGTATTGATGTGCCATTCTGGAGGAGTTGGACTGCCTGTGCAACCTCTGTAGGGTCCAGGTATCGCCTCATGCTACCAGTAGTGACACTTAACCTAGCCAAATGCAAAACTAGTGAAAAACAGTCTATCATACTAATATTCAAAGACTTGTTTTGAAACATTTATTCCTCAAATGAGCATGTGAGAGGTGTCCAGTAGCGGGCCGATAACATCCACAGGTTGATCTCAAAGCTTGGTATCCAGCATTAATAAAACGTTGCCGACGTGCTCTGTATTTTTCTTAATTTTTTTTTTATTTGAGCTTCCTATTATTCTCGTCACTCTCTGTATTTCGAACGCCCCCCCCACCCATCCACGCTCTAGAATTAAACCCAGAATATCTTCTGCGTCATTTTGCAATGGTGACAGAAGCAGTCGTACAGTGGGGAGATTTCGAATGAGAGCCAGCTGTGTTTAATATGTGGACTTTATTACACGACGCGGATCCAAGAGAGAGAATTATTCCCCACCGGTGTCATATAGCACTTCTTACAGAGCCAGTCAGTCAGAGCTTGCTGTGAGAGAAAACACAAGCTATTATCTGCTCCTTTAAGAGGATTCTGTGTTCCCCACCCAGACCCTGAGATCTCCTGAGTACTTAAGAAAGGAAATGCCGATCTGTAATGCGGAACCTTTCTTGTAGTGCTATTGTCACTGTAAAATGGTGAAATTCTCTTTTGGCCAGTGAAAATGTATCTTAGCCTTAAAAACAAAACTGTCTATATTCTGGGGTTAATTACAGTAGGGAAAACTTGTCTATAAACTTGTAATGCTTATGCTTTTATGCTTATTAATTTAGCGGATGCTAAAGTGACTTTACAGAAAAACTAGTTGATAAAATGTTTAATTAATAAATAATTAAATAAAAAAGGTAAGTGAGACTTTTTATCTCACAATTCCAATTATTATTTTTTTTCAGATTATGTGGTATAAATGCAGAATTGCAGAAAACAATGTCCGAATTGCAAGATTCTAACTCATAACTCTATAAATAAGTCTGAATTGTCGGATATGAACTCATTTTGAGCAATTATGAGGAAAAAAAGTCAGAATTGTTAGATAAACGGTCGCAATTACATTTTTATCAGAGGGAGAAAAGTCTGAATTGTAAAGTATAAACTTAGAGGTAAAATGTGAGATGAAGACATTGCAATTACCTTTTTTATTCAGCTGCAGATAAGGGCTTTCATAGATTTCTTTAAAACAAATTCAAGGCTTCAATTGTAATGAATGTTCTAGGAACTAGATGCTTTTCCGGAACTGGTAAACTGTTGTTTCTTCTGAAAGAAGTCTTGTTTTCATTCTAAAACTAAAAGCAGTTTAAGTTTAACAGCTCCCGTGACAGTGCTTCTGCTTTGGTCTCAACGGGAGATTCAGACGAGCTCAGAGTCTATCTAACACTCATCACACACACAAAAACAGAACGAGACAGCGAGGCTCAAGGGATCACAGATATGATGGACCCACTCTGCTTATTTCAAACTGCGTGTGTAGCTTTGCCCCCGGCTGCGGTTTTGTCCGCTTCTGTTTGTTTGGTTTGTTTAGTAGCGGTATTTCCTGACCTGCGGCTCTAAATAGCTGTGGCCTAGTGACACACAGCTGGACAGGCACTGCTGGATTGATATTTGATTGGACAGTTTCACTTTATTGCTATAAAAAGAAAACTGTAGTGTGCAGTGAACTTTTTCAGAAATAAAAACTTTTATAAAGAACTGTCTTGAATAAACCGAAAACAAATGTGTATTTTATTTGTCATTTAGTACATTTTGAAATCTGTTAAAATCTGTATGTATTAAATCAAAAATTATATTTAATACATTAATAATAAATAATAATAATTCATTTTATTTGTGGGCGCTTTCAAGACACTCAAGGACACCTTACAAGAATAAAATACATAATTAAACAGAAGGAAAATACAATAACACGATAAACAATACTACAAAAATTCAATACCCAATTAACATAACTAAAATCACTCAGGATAGGCTAATCTAAAATAATTAGTTTTAAGACGTGATTTAAAAATTGAAAGAATAAGACTATTACGTATATCTTGAGGTAAAGTATTCCAAATCGTCGGAGCAAGACAACTAAAGGCTCTACTTCCCACGGTAGTCAAACGCACAGATGGTACAACAAGAGTCACAGAAGCAGAAGACCTGAGGGATCGGGTAGGTACATACACATGAAGAAGTTCACTCAGATATGAAGGTGCTAAATTATGAAGAGCCTTATAAGTAAAAAATAAAATCTTAAATTGAATACGATATCTGATTGGAAGCCAATGAAGGTGCCCTAGAACTGGAGTAATATGCTCATTCAACGGTGTTCATGTAATGATCCGAGCTGCAGAATTTTGAACCATCTGAAGTTTATGAATAAGTTTCTGTGAAACACCACTGAGCAGAGAGTTACAGTAGTCAATTTGAGAGGTAACTAATGCATGCACGAGGACAGCAGTACCATTAACAGAAAGAGATGGTAGAAGACGATTAATATTTCGCAGATAGTAATATGCGGACCGTGTAATATTATTTATAGAATTATTAATTCATTAGAATTATTAAATCATTTTATAAAATAATTTTGGGTCAAATTCAACCTAGTTTGTAGGAGTGAATAGAACAGAAGCACTACTTTTTATGGGTTATTTTAGTGCAAACAAATATTTTATTTATTTGTTTGCATATTTATTAGCTTTTTTGCTTATTATCCTTTAGCTATTTATTTATTTCGCTTATTTGTTTGCTCTTTGCTATTTATTCATTTATTTATGTTTGCTTGCTCATGTTTGCTTATTTGCTTTTGACTATGTAATCTTTTTTTGTTTAATTGATTGTTTGTGTCCTAACGTATTTGCTCCAAAATTTTGCAATTTATTATTTTTTATTTATTTATTTGCATAGTTTTGTTTGCTTATTTGTTTCCTTGTTTGCTTATTTGTTTGCTTTCATTTGAGCTTATTTATTAGTTTGCTTATTTATTTATTTATTTTAGTTACTAATCTCCCATAGTTAATGGTGCAAAATCAACTGCAACAGCACTGCTCTTTATGTAAAATGATACAACATATCATTCTTTTTAGCACAAACGCCCCTTTTTATGTCAATTAGGCTCATTAAAGATTGACCCTTATACATTAAACTTGCCCTGCTCAGTTGTTTACGCCCACAGTAAGCAGGAGGTAAACTCGATTTCATTTTAAAGAGATGCTTGTATACATTGCTCTAGCGATCATGGCAGCAGTAATTCATCAGATAATTATCAAATAATGTTGTAAAATTGCAAATTTGTGCAAATAAACTGCATTTTCTGCGGGCACAGTTCAATCCCCCCCTCAGTGTTTATGTGTATACACATGATTCACAGCAATTAATGGCCATGCATTAAAAACCGATTATTCACCCTGTGTTAACAAGGCTTGTGATAGTGTGGATAACCCTCATCTCCCCTCTCTAATTCAGTAATGACTCGGGGATATTAACCCATCATTGAGCAGAGATGCTCTGGAGAGCAGGTCTTTGTGATGGAGGGGTTAGAAACCAAATGTGGAAGTCAAATAATTAAGTGTGCATATCTAATGAACACAGATTAGATGGCGTGTGACCCTTAAATTGAATTTGTGCATCTTTAATCGAGTCTAGGGCATTCTGAACAACTGCACCACACATGTTGTGTGTTTGTTGATATGTCCTGGTTATGTCCATAGAAACTGTTGTTTCATCCAATTACATGGCTTTAATTATTCCAGCAAGGCTACAGTTGCACTCTAATTGTATTGGGAGTACCTTAATCTATTCTAAATCAGTTAAAAGGATACTTTAATATGGAATCTCTCTTCCAAAACTTGTACTACTATATTTTCAAAAACAATTATATGGCACTCGTTGGCTACATAGCCCCTAAAACAACAACAACAAAAACCACATAAAAGTATGCCAGATGTATTTTGTACGTACAGTAAATGTCTGGATCGATGTTTCCTGTTTTATATGGTGCTGAAGCTGCTATTTTTCCAAGGTGTTGCTAGGTGGTTTCAACAGTGACTATGTGATTGTCGAGGTGTTACTAGGTGGGTGTTTTTAAGGGTATTTTGGGAGGTTTATATAGTGTTGTAGGTAGGGCTGGGTAATATATCGAACGTGATGATCATGCGCATCTCGTCAGTAAAGCCGGTTCTGTGATTAGATCTATGTTTTTGAGTTTTATGGGGGTTTTATGATGGTTTAGGTATTCTAGTGGTTGCCAAGGTGTTACTATGTGGTTTATAGAGTTAAAAAAATATATGTCAGTGCTTTCTCTCACAATTATATAGTTGGGTAATTATCCTGTGTATAAATTGCGGGCATCAGGGAGCCATAGTTAACATGTAGGACATGAATGAACGTTTGCTTTTTACTTTCACTTTCGAGATTCACGATCACAGGGACTCTGTTTATACTATAGAGCGGCAGTACTTACCACACATTTCACAAGATTAGATGTTTGTCAGTGGTGCTCAGGATCTGCAAATCATTTGCCATCGTCCTATCAGTCATCTCTCCTTACTCTGTTTATGTGATACGTGAAATTTGATGAAAAAGGCAACCGCTATATAGCTTGGTCCTCATGTCCCTTTAGTGGCTCTGTAGAACGCATTATTCGTCTTCTGTGCCTTTCAGAATACAGATTTGCTATTTGGGCACATCCCTAGTTTCTAGGGTGTTCTGATGGTTGCCAAGGTGTTACTATTTGGTTTCTAGCATTTATAGGTGGTTTCAGTGTGTTACTATGTAGTTTTTATGGTGTTTGTGGTGGCTGCTAGAGTGTTACTAGGTAGTTTTAGAAGGTTGCCAGATTATACTAAGTAGTTTCTTGGATATTCTGGGTGGTTTGGATGGCATCTTGGGTTTTGTGTAGTAGGTTGCCAGACTGCTACTAGGTGGTTTGTAGGACGTTCTGGTGGTAGCTAACCCCATTACGGAGTGGTTTCTATGGTGCTCTGATGGTTGACAGGCCATTACATTCTGGTTAGTTTGTATGGTGTTTTAGTTGTTGCCAAGGTGTTACTAGGTAGTTTCTAGGGTAGGTGGTAGTTGGTGGGCAAAATATATTTCCCAGTCTTTGTGATATTTTGGCTGTAGATATGGGTTATTCTTCAGTAAACGCCTGCTTTTTTAAATCAAAGAACCCATGTAAGTGCTTTAAAAACACAAGCTTTCTGCTTTTTAAGACCCTTTAAAACATCTCCAGACCCAGAATATTCCTGTAATGACACGGGTCTTGACACGTATGCACTAAATCTGCGATCTCCCCGCTGAACTCAGGTCTGCTGGAGGATAATAATATGTTTCTGGCCGTCGTTCTGATGATAAACTGCTCTGAGGTCTTTGTGTTGTCCGTCACCACCCATCAGAGAGGAAACAATTAGCCGCAACATCGTAATTAAGGGTCTTGCAAATGGAAGGATGACTATTAGCGAAACATTTCCCATAATGCATCAACAATGCTTTTAGTAGGAAGCCAACCGATAAGTGGCCAAGTGTATGCGCTTCTGGGAAGTAATTCAGACCTTTATTTATAGAAACCGCCATCAGAGACAAACAACCATTAAAACGAAGCGTCTCGCTTTTAGCAATGTTACAGGAAATCGTGTTTGCCAGATGATGGCGCTGAAAAGTTGATGCAAATCAATTTCCTGGCTCGATTGTGCAGCTGAAAACATGTTTCTGTTGCCGGCAATCAAGATAATGTGACATACAGCAGGAGCCAGGATATCTGATCTGAAATCCATCTCTGTGGACTTCTACATAATGGATGCTGATAGTTTAAGAGGCCTGCAGAGAAGAAATACATGACAGGTGAAATCATGATGATATGAATGACTTTTTAATGGCTTTCTAATGCATATTCAGGATGAAGTACTTCAGGGCTTTTAGTGTATCATTAATGATTCATAAATTATAATAGGTGCTGGCGCTGTAGGTCAAGAGAGTTGCCAGTCTGGAAGATCATACTGAAATGCTGAAGATACTCCAACTAAAATCCTCTCATCTCCACCAATCAACTATAGCAAAGGATTTTTTCTCTCTCTCTCTGGGAAAAACATTTGACTCCAGAGGGTCTGTTTGGGCTGTAGAACATGTGATAGTTCAATGGCTTTGAATGATGTTGTAGTTCAGCTGTTTTGATTGGCTGAAGCGTTGACTGGTGTCCACCCCCAGACTTGGTCTATTGATGGTAATGGGTATGAGATATTGCCAGGCTTCTGAATGTATGTTTGTTATTTATTGTCTTTGGCTATTAGAGTCAAAGCTTTGGGTTCTAAATGATGATGTCTTTAATTCAGTTCTGCATTTATACGTTTGGCAGTATGAACTCTTATGAATTTGGCTCAATACATGTTTATCTGACTGAGGCATGCATTTTTCCACTGCTTCTTTATTACATTTTGCTAACAAGAGTGTTGTTTTTATTTTCGGTTTTGTATTGTTTCACTTAATTTTTTTTTCATAAAAACAAATAAAATACAAAAATAAAATATAATAATTTTTTTAGCATGTTTAATAATTTTTATAATTGTTAATACTACTAACTAATAATTGTATATATGTTTGTAAATATATTTTTGCAGCATGTTTAAAGTGTCATAATTTGTTGGTATAATATTTGATAATAAGAATACAATTGTATTTTTCATATTTTGTATTGTTTCACTCATAGAGATATGTAGAAAATGCTTCCAGGTATGAAAAGTTTATCTCCTTTTGTTTCTCTAATGGTGATATTCAGATTGTCTATCCATTATCTCTCTTTAAATGTTTTATTGATTTATTTTGTGCTGGAAAATAATCTTAGGGACTATATTTTGGTTTAAAAAAATAAAATAAATTGGTTTCAATAAATAAAATGTTTCTCCTCTCTTTCTATTAAATGTTTATTTTTGTTTCTAATGCTAATTCTTATTCTATTTAAATGAAATGAGAATGAATGCACAATTTGAGGATATTGTTGTCTTTTGTGATACATTATGCTTCATAGTTGAACATGAAAGACAGTATTTGTGCAGGATGAGAATCTGAACTCTGTCACACTGTTAAGAATGACATTACACCGGTTACCTGTGTATTTATGAGGCTTGTGTGATTGAATCTATTAGTGTGTCCCCCTGTGTGTGCCTGTTTGGGAACACCCACTGTGTTGTTTTGTCTTTAATTAAAAGGTAATGAATCTGCGTCCATCAGCACACGAGACTCATGCTGGGAAGTTGATGAAAACTTCAGCATTCATTTCATCACAAAATTAGTCAGAGAAAGCAACTTCTATTCCAGATTAGCATTTGCTCACACACAGAGGACGTGCATTAATTCGTGGCAGGTATATGGATAATTTATTGAGCGGGCGGTGTGATCGGAGTAGTATGATGTTTGTTTTCAGCCTGTTTTATCTTTTATTGATGTAAACACTCTAATATGTGATTAATAATTCATCAAACCGTTTCTGTCTGAATGAGGTTCTCTAGGAACACGCAAAGCTCCGGCTTTGAGCAGTAATGAACACAAGCTCTCATGGACTGATTGCACCGTTCCGCTCAGCAACACGATTTATTCTGTTATTACACCGTGTTCTTTTGTTTTTTCATGCACATATGCACATGCAAGCAAGCAAACACACACACACACACACACACACACACACACACACACACACACACACACACACACACTTCTCAGTAAAGACCATCATTACCGCTTCTCACACACCGCCATGGTGGAACACATAGATATTCTTCTTTTATTTCCACGGGAGACACCCACCGCCCCCATGTGTGTGTGTGTGTGAGTGTGAGTGTGTGTGTGTGTGTGTGTGTGTGTGTGTGTGTGCGTGCGCTCAGACGTGCCTGTTTCTAAGTTACCAGCTTCGCTCTGCTGCCAGTTGAACGTAATTCTGAAACGGCTTTAAGCTTCAAAACAACTCAACGAGTGATTTGAGGGAAGGACGACCCTCTACTGTGGTGCTACCATGGTACATTTGATGAAAACAACAACAACAAAAAACTGTGTTTTTGAATATTTCTTAAATAACAAAAGTTATTTAAAATATATATAATTTAAAAAATAAGGATATTAATATATTATTTTTGTATTAATATTTTTAATATTTTATATGTATATATTTTATTTTATTTATTGTATTACTATTTATCTTTTTTTGTTAATATATAATAACATATGTTAATATATAAATGCATATTTTATTATTATTTTGGTGTTGTTTATCCTAAATAATGATCAAATTCAGTATTCCCTAAAATATCATGTTAATGTTAAAACACAATACATGTCCAAAGTACCAATGTTACCTACGGTACTACCATTCTTGAGGGTATGCATGCAAATACCATTGGCATATGAAGTTTTTTTTTAACCATACTATTTTTTCATTTACCATGATATTACCATCTGTCATTCTCACTGTACCATGGTATCACTATATAACTTTTATAAATGGTTTTATATCCCAAAAACATGTCCTGGAAACCATGGTATTACTGTGGTATCATATCTGAAAACACATACTTCGTACCATGGTGCTATTAATTACCATGTAAATACCATAGTACATACAGTACTACAAACTCTAATCCCAGCACTTTTATAAGGGGCTGATTTATGCAAAAACATGGTATTACCATAGTAAAATGTCCAAAAGGTCATATTGTCAGCCACAAGATCACGGTGATACTGTCATACTTTTTCGTAAGGAAGAAAACACTGACTAACATCTCTTTGTTTTCTGCATAAACACACGTGTATGTTTCTGTTCTCCCATCAGATCAGAAAGTCGTAATCTAAAGTGAAGTGAAAGACACCTGGCGAGCGACAGCCGGATCGTTAGAGAGGTGAGACCGAACACATGACCTCTCTCCTCTAACTTTATGAAAATGATCCACCTCACATCAAACACAAATGAAATCTCTCTTCAGTCTCAGCAGTATTAAACAGAGTCTTTATCAAAAACAGCAGTCGCCACTCACCTCCGTTTCCCTGGGTGGGGAATCCCTCTCGGCAAGAAATCCCTTCTCCTTTCTCTCTCTCTGAATCTGTGTCAGTTTGTCTGGTGTTGCTCCTCAAACTCTTTTTCAGCGCTCTGGGTGGTCGTTAATGTGGAGTTCATCCTGATACAGCTGAGGTCCTGATGTGTCTGTCAGATATCACAGAAGAGCCAAAGCTGAAGACCTCACCAGTGAATCCAGAGCTCCAAATGGAGAGAGAGAGAGTACAGTGTGAGAAAGGAGGGAGGGGGAGGTAAAGCTCTCAGTGAGAGACCAACTGAACGAGAGAGAGAGAGAGAGAGAGAGAGAGAGAGACAGAGAGAGAGAGTTAGAGAGTGTGAGGCCGACGACAGATCTTTATAGAAAATGCATCCACCTCACACAAACACAAATGAAATCTCTTCTTCAGTCTCAGCAGTATAAACATTGTCTTTATCAACAGCAGTCACTCAGACCTCGTAATCAAACTTTCCTGTCAGTGCCCGTTCCGGGTTTCTCCTTTCCGGCGGGTGAATCTGTGGGAGTCTTGTCGGCTCCTGACTCTCTCTTTCGCTGAGCTCTGGTGGTCGTTAATGTGGAGTTCATCCTGATACAGCAGAGGTCCTGTGGTGTCTGTCAGATATCAGTGGCGCTGAGCCTCTGGGAAGACCTGATGTGAATCCAGAGCTCGGAGGGCGGAGAGCTGAGAGAGAGAGCACCGGAGGGCCAGTGAAGTCCAGAAAGGAGCAAAGGGAGGGGGAGGAGCTCTACAGTGAGAGACCTGGGCTGGAGGAGAGAGAGAGAGAGAGAGAGAGAGAGACGAAGATGAGACGAGAGAGAGAGAGACAGAGAGAGAGAGAGAGACAGAGAGAGAGAGAGAGAGAGTACAGTGTGAGAAAGGAGGGAGGGGGAGGTAAAGCTCTCAGTGAGAGACCAACTGAACGAGAGAGAGAGACAGAGAGACTGAGAGAAAGAGAGAGAGAGACTGAGAGAGAGGTTGTGTGGGGAGAACTGTGTGTCTGTTTTGAGGTTTTGTGCATCTGTGTGTAGGTTTAATTGTTTGTGTAAAGAATTAGAAAAGTCAAGTAACACAAAACCGTCATTTTAAAAAAATTTTTTTGCTTCATAGTAATGAGACAGAGGAGGCATTAATTGTTATAAAAAAATTTCTTAAACGTATTGGTAAAAAAGTATTTTTATTACAGTTATTTTACAGTAACAGTGGTTTGTGTTTAAAAAAATGTTACATTGTAATGAGAATGAAAAATCATATTGGTCCTAAAAAGTATCTTTTATTACAGTTTTATTACAGCTCTTATATATTCATATTATATATTATATTCATGCTTTAAAAAAAAAAACATGCTACTATAAAATTCTTATAATCATTTTCTGCAGGTATGATAATGAATGGATATTATGAAAATAATATCACAAAGCAAAAAGGGGGTCTTATTTTATTTTTAATGATCTGAATATTATTTTGCAAATAAATTTGATTTTTAATTATATATAATAATTAATACATTATATGTAATTTATTATTTGTTTTACGTTATAATTAATACATGTATAATTAATCTAATTTATCTTGTTTTGTATGTTTTAAAATTATTTTATGATTTTTTTTTTTTATTAGACCCATACTTATTGATATTTTATCTTATGTTGTAAGGTCCTTATTAAAGTTGTTTATAAATGGGCTAATACTTTTTTCTTATATTAATAATACATATATTTTACATACTGTTATTTCATATAGAGGGAATTGATGTTAAATATTTAATGCATTTATATTACAGCTTCATTTAAAAGCAATGAGATTCAATGAGATTCTCAGACAAACACACCTATCTCTCTCTGTGTGTGTGTGTCTGTGTGTGTCTGTGTCTGTGTGTCAGTGTCAGTGTCAGTGTCAGTGTCTGTGTCTGTGTCTGTGTCTGTGTCTGTCTGTGTGTGTGTGTGTGTGTGTCTGTGTGTCTGTCTCTGTGTGTGTGTGTGTGTGTGTGTGTGTGTGTGTTTCCCGCCCCTCTTTTCATTAGGCTTTAATCTAATTTACTTGGACACTCCTGTGTGTGTCCTCTGTGTATTGAGATCACACAAGGGTACGTCTCTTATTCAAACACACACAGATATTTAGTCTGTTTGACTAAAGAGATCAGACCAGTATTAATGACTGAATTACTCTCATGCCCTGAGTGTCATTGAAAGTGTTCGTGTGACAGGGCTCTTTCTCACCACTAATATAGATATGATTCAATAAAATCCCTCTGCAGCATCACATTAAACACTTTCAGCGCCTCTGAATTGCCGTAAGGTTCACACACTCTCTCTTTCACACACACATACACACACATCTGCCCGCAAAACAATATTAAATCGGCAAACGCAAGAGCATATGGTACTGTCAATAAACACACATGATGAAAGGACACAAGGGCCAGCATTCAAGGAAGAACTGTCACTTTTGGTAAACAATCTCCTGCTCCAAACGCAGCACATTAATTCAGCTGTGACCCGCCGGAAGAGCCCGACTGGTTGTAAATCACAGGTGTAGCGTCAGAGCCGCGAGGAATGATGATGTTTACAAACCCAAGTTCTCTGCACTTGCTTAAACATGTATTCCTGGATGAGAGAAAAACCCCGAAATGAGCTCTCAGTCACTCGAGGACAGCTTACGCCTGCCACGGGAAATAAATCAATCTAGGTCATTGTGAGCGTTTCTTTTGAAACTTCTGAGACGCTGAGGTTTCAGGATGCTGTAATGACTGAAACGTTTGGTATTTGCTGCAAGGGAATGGGAAAAACTGGAAGGGAAGTTATTTGGCATGAAATACCCCCCAGAAACACAATATAGAAGCACAACAACAGGAGGAGGCGAATGAAATGGGTATTAGTTTGACTTGAGTTGAAAGGGTTAGAAACTAAACTTTAGTGTCATAAAGTAAAAAGTTGATTTGTGGTTTGCATTTAAGTAATGATATTTCAAATAAATAATCAGGTCAAAGGTCATAAACTCTTAATAACAAAGGTTCCAAAAAGCATTTTGCCAATTAGGAACCTTATTAAGCTCCTATGATGCTATTAGACAATGTTTTTAAGTTTTGTAATATAAAATATAATACCGAAAATTTTATTTTAGTTGGACAATATTTTTTATTTCATATTTTGTGTTTTTTGGGGATTTAATGGTAAAAAAATCTACGAAAGCCCATTTCTGCCACTACATTTTTTTAAAGGTAATTGCAAATTTTGAAATCACAATTCAGATTGTTTTTCTCAGGATTGCAAGATATAAACACAATTCCGGGTTAAAAATGTAAAGTAGGGGACATGAACTTGTTTGTTTTCTCGCAGTTCTGACTTTTCTTTGAATTGTGAGATAAAGTCCAATTCTGAGAGAAACATTTTTTTTTATTACAATTGAGAGTTTATGTCTCACAATTCTTACTTAATAACTCCCAATTGGGTTATAATGTATTTGAGATAACTTTTGAAATATGACTTTTGACTATTTCTCAGAATCATGAATTTTCACAGAATTGGCTTTATAACTCGTAATTGTGAGTTTGTCATGCAATTCCGAGAAAAAAAGCTGAGAATTGCCTGAAAAAAGTTACCAAAAAATACCTTCTTATTTTTTTATATGCTGTAATTATTATTCAGTTTTTGAGTACAGACCTGAAAATGACATTTCCAGCTTAAACGTGTAAATCTTGAATCCTTTGGAGTACAGATTTAAGATTATTCTCTTTTTTTTAGAAAGTGCCAAAAGTTAGTTACAGAAGTTGAAGTTTATTGTTAAGAAATGCACAAAAATACAATTTTATGAAAGATATATTTTCCAAACCATGTTTTACTGCAAGGAAAATTAAAGTATCTAAAGAAAATCATAAATCTAAACAAGTTGTGTTCCGAGTTTAAGGACCATTTAAATCTCTTTTGTATTCCCATAGCAAGTCCAAAACCTTTACCAAGTTTCATACCATTTCAATGAAGTAATACATTAAACCATTCAGTCAAAAATGACTAAAGGGCACCAGAGAGTTAAAAGCCTATAGAAAACAAAGAAGTTTCGAAGGGATCCGTGCTGTATATTAAGTCTGTTCTGTGATTCTCTGAACTTTATGGCTCTGTTGAATAGTTCTCATGTCGTTTTTCAGGACAGACCATACAAACAGTATCAACTCTATTAAATCAGACAGACTGTTCTGGACAGATGGGCCAAAACCCTGATGCTCACCGTGGCTCTCTACTTTGAACAAATAAAGTTTCTTCAGTGGATCTGAGGATCATTTTTTATAGTTTACTCTTCTTGAGTTGAGCTGTAAGCTTCTTTTGGAGATTATTTTTTTCTAAAGATATATTATAACTTCTTTAGGTCAGTGCATTGAATTCTTGGTTCTTTAAAACATCCAAACAGATGGTTTTATAAAGAGCGAGATACTCTGAAGCTCTGTGGACCTTTAACCTTTGTTTTTAGTAGTGTACAGTGAGCCGAGGCTGCAGTGATTGTGTTATCAGAGTGTTTTGCTCTTTTCTTGACACTGTGCACACATGCTCTTCTGCTGTGGTCTTCACCTCACAGGTCACCTGCAGATGGAGGTTGTGTGGAACGCGTCTTTTTACTGTGGTTAAAGGATGTTCTTAGTTATTTTATAAACTATTATTTTTACATTTACTGAAGGTAAATAGAGTGCTTGTCCATGCAAACCTCACGACCGTGATATTATGGGTGTAAGAGGAGATTTCTATTACAGTTCATTGCTGTGCTGTTGTTCTAATATATTTTATAAACTATTATTTTTACATTTATAAAATGTTCAGAGTGGTGAACTGCTGTGCCGTTGTTAGGATGTTTTAGATGGTTGCTTACTAACTCATGTCAAATGTCTGATATTCTCATTTCTATGGCTCTCTCTTTCAGTGTTTGTCTATGTAATTTATAGACTTAAACTTAACACACCTTCCCTCCTCAAGCTGCATGATTTGAGGTATCATTCATGCTATGAATTAATGATATCTTAAATCATGTTTGTTTATATGTTCCTCTCTGTGATGTATCCTAAAGTTTCAGGGACTTCTCAGATGTGGGAAGGGGGGAAGTGGCCTAATGGTTAGAGAGTTGGACTCGTAATTGAAAGGTTGTGGGTTCGAGTCTCGGGCCGGTAGGGATTGTCGGTGGGGGGAGTGAATGTACAGCGCTCTCTTCACCCTCAACACCACGACTGAGGAGCCCTTGAGCAAGACACCGAACCCCCGACTGCATATCAGAGTGATTTCTGAAGGATCATGCGACACTGGAGTAATGATGCTGAAATAATATTGAAAAAGTAAATACATTTAATAATTACAATTTTAATCTAATAATGTGTGAAATATTGTGTGGTAATATTTCACAATATTACTGTATTTTTACTAGATATTTGCTGTTAGATGCTTGTTTAAAAGAGTAGCTTGACCGTAACTACTTTCATTTATACAGCTTTTCCAGCACTGTACTCCACTCATCTCTCTTTATTTATCTGACAATTCATTACACAGATGATGTTCTCCACTGGCGGCGGCTCCCACAAGGAAAACTACCTCTCTAATTTAACTTGCAGAAACAGAAATCAAAGCACCGGTATGAAACAAATTAGAGAACATTTGAACCTCCGATTGAATGACAATGAATAAATCAGAAATATATGCAGAAAACACATTTTGAGACCACCAGGGAAACTTCCGCGCTCGTTGGCTGTAATATAATCAGGGTGAAAACAGAGCTTGAAACGCCACTGCGGGATCAATTGTGCTCTCTGCCCGAACAATTATAGAATTTTCTTTAACGCAGAAAACGCACAGAGCACAACACATCAATACCCGTGGGCTCAGGACGGTGAGGGAAGGGTGTCCTTACTGAATAAGGTGATCGGCTCATTACTTACACAAAGCACACACAGGTTAAAGGTCAAATCGTGGAGCTCGGGGAATGCTTTTAAATGTCATCTGTAATCTGGAAGCATCATTCTTTTCCAATTTCTCTCTGGGGAAATGCTGGAGATTAGCTTGTAGGTTTATTTTGAAGGGCATCACACGAGGAATGGATTTGTTCTGTGGCATTTTTAGAGAGAAAATGAGAAAATCACGTCCAAGTTTGGAATAAGAAAGTGGGTTGTATTGCAGATCTTATTGGCAGTAAGTTGGGACACCGCAGAGGAGAACTGCTTTGTTTTGTCTGGTGCCGATAAATTCAGTACACCTGGTAGTCTGGCTTTAGTTTTGGCTGGATTTTTCTTATGATTCATAATAGGCCTTTTCGAGTCATTTCTTGTCAGAAGCAATGAAATATATTTCTTATTCTAGGATATGAAGCTTTAAATCACCCATTTCCTGGGCTGATTTCACCACTGCCTATTGGATCACTTTTTGTGGCCTGGATTGAGTCCTTCAAGTCTCTGAAGGATGAATGAAGTTAAGAAGAATCCAGACTAAATCAATCCCGGTCTTGATCGATGAGGTAAGATCCTGATTTTGGACATGTGACCAGAGCAGAGTCCCAACATGCAGACTGCTAATGGCAAACTGTTCAAGAATGTCTATAGGATCAAATATCACACAATGGTTTCCTGAAATGGATCATTTGGAATACTGTGCAAACAACAAAAGAAAAGAAAAATCTGCAGAGCTCCAAAATTTACAAGACTTATTTCCGAGAACCAAGTCATTTTTTTCCCAGACTGAAAAGTATTTTTCTTTCCTATGAACAATTCCATGCACATGCAGGACTCCCTAGATTTTCATATATACAAGTCTTAGATATTGTAATAATAAATATTAAATGTGAAAATGTCATTGAAATATAATAAAATGTATTTATATTTAACATTTCATTAGCCTATGACTATAAAATAACTTTAAATTTCAATTGTCTAGTTCTACTTTAAAATATTAAATCATTATAAAATATATGTATTGTTTTAAAATATATAGCATATTTCTATAAAAATATATACATCTATTTATTTTTATTGTTAATAATATTACTGTCATAAGCTGTGCTGGAAGGAGCTTTAATAATATCCGATCTGGGCTAATACACACAGGAAACTGCTGGAGACGCACACACCACGCAGTAGACCTGACAAAGGAAGACAGAACAGACGGGGCTATTATACACAGACAATTAAGGGACTAAAGACTAGACACACCTGGAATCAAATACACACAGCTGGGAATAAATGAACTCATAATGAACAGAACTAAACAAGAACAGGAAACAGACCAAATATGGGCATGAGGAAACACGAGGGAGGAAAAACACCGGACACCGGGAGACAGGACTGACGATTCATGGCGTAATTATAAAGTATGATTATTAAAAGTTCATTGTCTATTTTCATTTTAATTGAACTCTTATAAAATATATTTAAAGTGAAATAACATAGCACGTCTGTGTGTGTGTGTGTCTATATATACATATATATATATAAATTATTGATTATATTATTATTATTACTATGCTCATGTATTAAATGTAATGTAATTCTGAAATATTATAAAAATATATTTTTTATTGTTAATATTTTATTTGATTACTATATTAATATATTCAAATACATATAAAGTGTTGAAAAATATATATAAATACATAATATATAAATTATGTATATTATTTTTATCATTTCAATGTATTTTTCTATGTCTATTTCTATTTCAATATGTAATGTATACAATTTTTGTAATTTAAAGTGCCCCTATTATGCCTTTTCGAATATGACCTTTCACTCAGTGTGTCATGTAGCTGTATGTGAACATAAACTATCTGCACAGTTGTGAAGCGGACGATAAATAAAGTGTTCTATGTATGTAGTCTCCAGTCATTCCGTTATGCAGTGGACGTTTCGTCTCCGACACGGACACGCGATGTACGCAGTAGACCAATCACAACGGACTGCGCCATCTGACCAATCACAGCAGTGAAAGGAGAGGTTTAGAGAGAGACTGACTCTACGAACTGCTTTTCACGAATCGTTTACAAATCATTTAGAAATTAGGTAAAACCAAATCGATTTTGGGGGAAAACTAAAGTGTTTTTTGACCAAGGATGCATGTAAACTTGTTTTAGGAGACTCATAAAACAATATTAGCAACCTTAAAAAAATGGCATTGTAGGGGCACTTTTAAATTATTTTGAATACTTATATAAAATTATGATATTATTATTATCATCATCATCATCATCATCATCATTACTACATGAAATGTAATTATTTAATATAATTTAATATTAATATTAATATTTCTGTTCTGTCTATTTATATTATAATATACAATATATACAATATATAACTGTTATAAAATATATTGTAGAATATAAAAATATATTTATTTTATTGTGTGTTATATATATATATATATATATATATTATATTTTTTTTTTTGCTTTTAGATGCAGGATTTCTCCTAAAATCAGCACAGAAAATCCCAAAACAGTCAACAGATTCTGTCTGGACGATGAATAAACTGACATTTCATTAAATCAAGAAACTCAAACATATTTGAAAGCTGTTGGCTCAAATGAGAATAATTATGTCTCTGGCAGATGCTTTGCTGTGATCATGCTGAATTGTTGAGGGTAATCTTTGAAGCCGCTGCATATTATTATCACATATAGAGGTTTTATTTAGATAATATTTGGTTCTCTATGGGGAAGCCTCCAGCGGGATTGCTATACGCAGCGTATGTGAGACATTCCCGTTCTAGTGTCAATCAAATCTGAAAGAGGAGAGGAATTTATCACATTCAGAGCCTCGTGAGGAATATCGCTTTCTGAATAATCGTGCAGTTTTTGTTTGTTTCTAGGCTTCAAACTGCAGTCGCTCTCCATGGAAGCAGATAAAGCAACAGAAAAGAGCTTATCCAGGTCTAGCTTCTCAATCGTCAATAAAATGAGTTTTCTTCCAGGAGTGGCCACCTTAAGCCCGCTATCACTGAGAATCCAGAGATGCAGTAATGGCATGGTCTCGAGTAGTTTTGTGTCAAACTGTTACACATCCGTCCTCAACTAAGTTTCATGAACTTCTGTGTTTCAGATCAGTGATTCAAAGGCCCACATGGATTCTGCACCTCAACTCTAGAGAAAACTCTACAGAATTGGACTGCATGTAACTGAAGAAGTTTCGTACTATGATAAAACATTTAAAAAAAATTGTATATAACAATCATTTATAATTCAATTATATAATCAATAATATAGAGAAACATGCACAGTATTACAGTAACTTTTGTCACTGTACAATTTTTTAATTTACATCACAGAATCTTTTGGACCACCAAAAAAAACCTTGTAATATCTCAGCCCTTATTTGCATTGATAACTGCAGAAACATGTAGATTAGATCAACCCTAAAAGCCAGATACTGACACTCCTCTTAAAGAGGGTGAAAATATCAGATGTGAGAGAATATTGCTGTTATTTCAGCTTATTTGTGCCGTCTGTGTCCCGAGGATCATTCGTGTGCATATCTCGATTCTATGTGAAAACATCACGGAAACGTACAGGAAAACAATTTAACAGATTAATCACAGACCTCTCGCTCAGAGACACCTGCTCACGACAGATGACAAACATGACCTTAGTTTGGACGGCCGGGTGGAGACTGAAAATCTAATATTTGTGCTGATAGTTTTGTTTTTCATAGCTCAGGAGAGTCAGTTCATGTTCTAAATTGTTTATTAGTATCAAAATATCACTTTCAGACTTTAGAAGTGTCAGGTTTTGGTATCTTGGCAAATCTGGTTCACAGTTTGAGATGGTGTTGAGATCGTCTTGAAGAGATGTGGCATTCTATAAGAAAATGTGTGAGAACTGTATTAGTTGTATTAGTTTATTATTTACTTATTTCGAAAGACAGGTCACCTGTTAGCCCTTTTTTGTTCTTTGTGGTGTTTACTCAAGAAATGCAAAAAATGTATAAATATGTGACTGCTTGAGCAAACCATTTCTCCTCAGGGTTTTACAAACTGTCCCTGGTCACTTGCATGAATGTCACATCTGTCTGTCATGCCCCGGGAGTCATTTCTGAACATTGTGTGTGTGGTACACAGGTGCACAGTGGTAGGGTGAAGAGAAGCTCTGGCAAGAAACATGATGAATTAGATTTGATTTGTCATCCATGCCCAGAGGTATCTCATACACATTCAGACACATACACACACACACACACACACACACACACACACACACACACACACACACACACACACACACACACACACACACACACACACACACACACACACACACTTTATGCCATCCATCACTCCACAAACAAAATTACATACATACTGCTTTCCAAGAGACAAACATTCCTGGCAGAAGCGTCGGCATGACGGATCTTTGAGTTGAACTGCTGTTCTGTGTCTTAAAGAGACCCAGAGGAGGATGCATTATTGCGCAGAGGTTTATTTTTATTAGCTTGGGAAACTTCTCATTTAACTTTCAACTTTGTCTCAGGTGCTTCTCTTACATGTCAAATACAAATAAAAGTAGACACAAATTAGACAATAACAGACATACAGTAAGAGTATTGAGCTATAAAATGAATATGGAGCTGTTAATTTATTGAGAACTTGGCACTCAATATGAGAAGTGAGCTTACCAGTCTTTTTCTCAGGAAACTTATTTAGATGTCTCCATTTACTTGAGTTACAGTTTTTTTTTTTTTTTAAATGTTAACAAGCATTATTCAAAACTGAAGCCACATTTTCAAAACTGTTCACACATTCAGCGATACAGAAGTCTATGTGGAACAGACTGAATCATTTTGCATTGCTTTCAGACAAAATGCATGCAATGAGCACATTTTTATAAAACCCACAAACACTTTTGTCATTCATACTCCACAACCTGCAAAACACGGTACATATTCAGCACATTTGTCAGATGCTAACACACTGCTTTCAAAACTAATAAAAGCACATTCAAATCAGAACAATGGCAAACTCTGTCCATTTCTGCAGGGATTATATTGAAATATAAAATCTTATCAGAAAATGTATTATGAAATTGAATAATAATTATCCCAAACACAACTAAATTCAATTTCAGCTGAAAGCCAAGCCAAATGTCTTATTTTTAGTATTTCTTTCTTTCTTTGTTATCTTTTGATAAATGGATGGCTTTGGAATGATTTGGTTTGGAAACATGGATCAGGGAAGACACATTAGTGAGGGAAAAAAGAGTGGCAGAGAGAGGGATGACTAGAAACCTTACAGTACTGAACATCACACACCAAGATTTGGCCAAGATTCGTGTTGGTAATGCAGACTGTATGAACAGTTTTGAAAATGTGGTTTCAGTATTGAAAAATGCTTGTTAGCAATGAAAAAAAACTAATGTCTACAATAAACATCTGAGACATTAAAGTGATCTTGTTTGTATTCTTTTCTTTTCTAGGGAGCTTTGTAAGCAAGTGTCAACACACATTCCTAATATTTTTTGCAGGTTAATTACTGAATTAAGTTGCCTGGATTAATAATAATTTTTTTAAAGCTCACCTGGACTTTCTGCCCTTGTTTCCATTTGCACTTATGAGTTTTGGTGTCCATCCATGTGATGAAATGACCCATGTATGAGCTACACACAGATCCGTGTCTCCTAGCGCTCGCCGATTGGTCATACAGAAATATTTCTAGTCTGGGAGGATGGAAGCTTTGATCTTAATAAAAGGAATGTTTGATGTCTGTGGGATGGTTCATCAGAGCCGGCTAGTTGCCATGGCTAGCCTGACGTCAGAGAGGCCAGAGAATACCTCCTCAAGCTCGCTGTTATTTTGAGCTCATTGTTCTCCTCACTGGGTAATTGGGTGGCTTAGCCACTGATCACAGCTGGACTGGACCACAAGGCTCGAGTGGAGAGACTGGATAGACTGGGGTGAGGAGATTATGGGGTTGAGGAGAGGCCTTGGTTGGACAGGGGGCTAAGGGGTGAGGAGATAATAAAGTTGTGGGGGTGATGAGATACAGTTTTTGTAGTGCTAAACCAATTCAACAGTGGACCCAAGACACAGCCTTGTGGGACCCCATAGGATTCAGGCTAAGTCACCAGTCCTGAAAGCTTTGCATGACCCTTGTTCAAAGCAACTAATGAGTACTTGATCAAAGCAACACTGCTGATGTTTATCAGGTTTTCTTGTTGGGGCTCACAAGTGAGAAACAATAAGTAGCTATGTTTCCACCCACCTATTTTTTATGAGCATTTGGGATATCACATCAAAAAAACGCTGGATGGAAGCGGCAAGATGTGCATAAATTATAAAAACTTATGTGCTCAAGTAAGTAGGATACATTTCTTATCTGGTAAGAAAACATGCTCATAAACTACGATGGAAACACTTCTACCAAATAAATTCCTTAATGAGCATAAACAAATAATGTATTGTATGTACACTAATTATTGCATACAGTGCCTTCTACTGCAGCAAATGAAATTTTTCTTTGTGATATTTAGCGAAAGTTAATCATGAGGTGACAATTTTGTTTTCTTTAACTCACTGGATGGAAACGGTGCTTTATTCGCAAATGTATTATGTGACATTCCAATTTTGCGCATAAGTTTAATTTGCAACTTTGGATGCAAACATAGCTAGTGTAAGGTTTGCAAAAGATCATTTAATTTGAGAAGATTAAAATCAGTTGCATTTATCCCAAAAACAAACAGAGCCTAAATTTCCACAATATTTGGGGGAGGTTGCAATAGATTGCTGCAATCAACTTGTTCAGTTTGTTTTCCTAAAAGATAATTAGCATGTTTGAACCATGGATTCACAGCAGTTTTTGATTTATGAGTAAAACAAAATCTGCATTTAACATTACTTGTTCTCCAACAAAAAAATGACACAATTATTCATCAAATGTGAATTTTGAAACTATTATGTACTGCTAACAAGTTTCTCAGTAAGGACATAGACTTAAGGATGTGATAGGTCTTGGGTCACATGCAAAAAAGACCCATTTTCAACAGCGTGATGCATAAAGCACTGCTCACACAGAAGTCAAATTTAAACCAAGCAGTTTTCTCTTGGTCAGACAAATTTGTGTGACCAACTTTTACATTTTCAAAATCTGCATGGGGAACTTTTTTGTCCTCTTTTGACACTTGACGGCACAAATTCGTAATAAAATCACTGGATTTTGGCTGCAGAACCGTGGTAAATGTGCACAACTTAATTTAGCAACTTTTTACCACTTGACGATAAATCTCTTGAAGTAATATCATCTACAGGCTTTATTTTACACATAAATCAAAAACTATTCTATTCTAAACCCATTTGAAGTTCCCGAGACTACCCATGGTGAATTAGCCTTTCATGTGTAACTAAAGATTGACATCATGAATGAATATCTCTATCACAGGGACACTTTGCCTGGAGCAACCTGGAGTTAAGTGCTTCGCTCAAGGGCACAATGGAGATGGTTCATGGCGCACCCTTGCAGGGATCAAGCAGAAACTTTGAGGTACCGAGCCTAAACCTTTACACCACAGTCTCTGAAGGGTTTCACAGGTTTTTATTTTAGGAAACCCTGCTGGTTAACTCTGGGAAGCAGAAGAGAGGTAAATATTCCACAGAGGAACAATTTTATCAGCTATCGTCATTGTACTCTAAGCGAGCAACCTTGGTCGTTTGAGACTAAATTACTATTTAATGTGTTTTAAAACTCCTTTTAAGTTCTTCTGCTTGACCAAAGTTTCATCATCATCCTGGGAAAAGCTTCAGGAATTATAATCTCTGCTCAGGGAAGAAAACCTAGTCCTGACCCGCACATTTCATGAGTCATTCTGCCTTGATCAGTTATTCCTGGCTTGATGTAGGCAGTGTAACAGGTGCACACACACCATGCTGACGTGTGCTGGCACCCATAGCACTGACCAAAGGGACGTCTTGTAAAGCTGTCAGAGTTCGAGGACGCAAAATCTATCTTTGTGCCACCACACAACGGAGACTAAGCCATCAATTAATCCTGAAATAACCCAAACGGCGAGGCTCAAGCAGTGCGGCTGACATTTAAGAGACAACTCCTTTTTCTTAGTATTATTTTACAGGTGTCACCACAGCTGGAACATTTAAAGGAATAGATCTTCCAAAAATGTACATTTTGGTATTCTTGCTCACTCTCATTTTGTATAAAACTATATAACTGACTTTCTTCTGTGAAATTTAGGTTGCCTAGATCCAAGCTGCTCTTTTCCATACAATGAAAGTACTTTCTTAAAAATAAAGATTATTAGCATCTATGGTTCAGTGAAGAGCCTTTAAGATACACGGAACCTGACCATTGCACTGTAGGTTCTTTAGAGTGAAAAATGTTCCTCAGATTATTAAAATGCTCTTCACACTAAGAAAAATTATTATTTTAGGAACTTGTCACTGAAATGTTGTTTGAGGAAACAAAAATAGTGGTCCAATGGCAAGACTACGACACCCCATCCCCCCCCCCCCAGAATTGTTCAAGTCTTCTGAAGTCGTGTGATAGATCTCAGATCTCATTGACTCTTATGATGAGTAAAAAAATGACGGTTTTTGCCAGGCCACACCAAGTCTGACATTACTGATGGTGTAGCCTCATTTTGTGTTTTACAGAAGAAAAGTCGTATTTGGATTTGGAACAGCATGTGGGTGTATACAGATGACTAATGTTTCATTTTTCTTCTTTTCCTTTAAAGGGAACGAATCAAGCTTTGATTCCATAGTTTAGTGAGTTCACAGTCAATATCAAACAACACATGATTGATAACATCTGAGGAGGAATTGAATTCTGACGCTGTTCTCATTCAGCTGATTTTTATCATGCAAATGTTAGAATGATTCTGTTTAACTTTGAGAAAATCATCCATTATTCACTCACTTGGCTCCGATTCATCCTTTTATCATGCTGCCTGCGTTTCCTATTTTTGTAGTTTCTGTTTTTCTCAGCTTCTGTCATTTTCTTAGTATCATCCATTGTTAAATCGGTTGTTATTTTAGCAGTCTTTTTCAATCTGAACCACTTCTGGAAGAGCAGGAAAGTGAGAGAGCGTGATCGTGCAGCATCTCTCCACCTTGGCATAAATCCTGATTAATTATTATGCTCAAATTACCAGAGATCTTAAAGGGAAGAGAGAGAGAGAGAAAGAAGGTTCAAAGCACAGCGGAAATCTGAACCAGCTGTGTAGGCTTCATTCTTCACATCGCAAAAAGCATTGTTTCGTATTTTCATTCTTAATAACTGGGCTCGGTGCCTTTTAGTAATTTGCAAATGCACACGCACACACGTAGATATTATCAGTAAACAAACATTCAAGGAGGTTGAAAAACATTAAACAGACCACTTTAACAATTGTAGTACATCTTTTACGAGGGTTCGAGAGAGTTTAGTTTGGAATGATCTTAAACAGCCATCGAAAGTCAAACTAAATTAGCAGCAATACCTAAAACTGGACAGGAGTGAATTTGAGAAAAACAAGTCATGGGAATGTAGCAACGGGTGAATTTGACAAAAACACATCCAGGTCAAATTTAATCACAAAATTAACAAGAAAATAACCATGGTTAACAATTTTATGATGATTCAGGACGTTAAGGATTATTTTTTTGGATTGGTTAAATAAAACCATTAAAAAAAAAGTTTGTAAAAAATGTAAGATTTAATTAAAGATTTTATCCCAGTTGCCATTATTCTTTAATTTGACTACTAAATGCCATTTTATTTCATATATGAGAAAATGATTTCGCATTTATGTATCGATTAAAAATGTGTTCTTTTTTAAATCTGTAATTCGTCCATCTTTGTTATTTATATTACTTATAAATATAACTGTTTTACATTTATATATAAATACTGTTCATATACTAAAATATACATTTAATATAATTTGTACACTTTATCACAATATTTATACAATTACAATTTATTTGTAACATAAATACTTTTTTATTTAAATTTGTACATTTTGTACTGTAATTGTTAAGTTGCTCTAATAGTCTTCAAACACAGTCTTTTTCCTTTTTGTAAAATATAATTTTGATATTATGGTGAAATGTGATATGAACATGTACTTTAGGGCTTTTGTAAGGTATCTAGGCGGGGCGTTTCAAAGGAAAGCATGCTCCTTCATTTCTGCTGAATCAAAACACATATGATGGTTTGTACTAAAGATACTTGGACTTTCCAGCCTGACACTCGATGATAAAACCCATCCCCTCCTCCACGATAAGTCCTGACTGTTTCCATAGCAACCTCGCTGCTATCAGCTGGCAGATACCCAGAGTAAAGCACAGTAAGTTTGGGGGAAGACTTCTTCACTCGCAAACTACCTGCTTTCAGTTCTTACGAACAATGAGCTGAAACCGTAGCTCTGATGCTTTGAAGATGAACGGGGACAACGCTCGTGGTGGCTTGAGACGGCACTTGATCAAGAGACACTATCTGATCACTATAACGATCAACATAAGTGATCGTTGTTTCCAACAAAGATGGATGCATGTCCATCTGGCCCGGTCAGTGCCCGAATCAGACATAAGGGGAGAGAGAGAGAGTTTCAGCTGATATAATCAGCCAAACTCCCACTCGGAGGCGTCGTGGATCTGGCAAGCGGTGCATGGCATTAGTCATTTTACAGTCACAATGCTGCTCCTTGACATGCGTTCATCAGCGCTGTCTGCAGATACTCGGATGTAGGTCAGATTTCCATGACAAATCTCTGCCCTGAACATAGAGTATGTTATGATCCATTATAATGAGAACAATAACTGTTAGAAGCATCTCTATTAGTGATGTTTAATACAGAGCCATGTTTTAATTGTATTTTCTGAAATAAAAAGCTCATTAGCAAATAAACAAGATGTTCTAAAGATGTCCTATTTTTTATGTCTTTTTCTTTTGCATTCATTTTTAATTTCATCACTACAATATTTATATATAGAGTAATTAAAGTGAAGGCAGTACTACACACATACCATGATTTATAAATACTTTGATTTAAAAATAGACATACTTTATTTAGTTTATTTTCTAATGAGACATAATGCCATTACAATACAACACAGAGCCATTATGATCTTTTTATGATTATTTTCATTACAAATACTGTAATATTGTTAATGAATTATTTATTGTATTTTATTGTACCTTATTTTCGTTACTCAGTCATTATTTTTTCTGTAATACAATATATTTAGATTATATTGTGTAGATTGTGTATTGTGTATTAACAGCACTATATCATGATAAATAAATACTTATTTAAAACATATAACATTTCCTTAGACTTTTTTAAAATTATAATTATTTTTATTATAATAACCATACTACTATTCTTTATTAGTTATTTAACTTTTTTGTTACATTTGATCTTTAATTTAGTTTTCCCTTATTTCCATTATTTAGTCATTCTCATTACTGTAATACAATACTTTTTGTGTTTTTTTCTACACATACCACCATGTATAAATATTGTATAATTTAACATAATAATTATATAATTTATAATATATAATTATATACAGAATAATATATAATATCTTTAAAAGTTCTTGTTTGTTTGAAAATGAGACATGATGCCATTACAATAAAAAAAACGGGGCTGATTTTTATTATTATTATTTCATTATTAGTTAACATTTATAATAGCTATAATAAAACTAAAATAAAAATATATTTTTAATTTTTGAATTTTTTTTGTGTGTGTATGTGTGTGTGTGTGTGTGTGTGTGTGGTTCAGGTATACCCTACGTTATGGGGACAAAATGTCCCCACAACGATGGCAATATCCAAAATCCTTGTCCGTGTGGGGACATTTTTTGGTCCCCATGAGGAAACCAGCTTATAAATCAGACTAAGTGATGTTTTTTGAAAATGTAAAATTGCAGAATGTCTCCTGTGATGGTTAGGTTTAGGGATAGGGTAGGGATAGGGTAAGGGGTGAATATAAGGGGATAGAATATACAGTATAAAAACCATTACGTCTATACAGTATAAAAACCATTACGTCTATGGAAAGTCCCCATAAAACATGAAACCCAACATGTGTGTGTGTGTGTGTGTGTGTGTGTGTGTGTGTGTGTGTGAAATACAGACAGTAACGCACACATATCATTATGTATAAATACTTTATTTGAATAACATAATTGATCTCCTGACTTGGACCAATAAGCCATCACCTTGCGTAGCAACGCCCTAGAAACCACCCAGAACATCGTAACAACTGCATAACAACACCTTAGCAACCAGCCACACCCACAGCTCTCATAAGTCATGAGATTTCTGCCCTGCTCTGATCTTCACCTGCTATCGGAGGGGTTTCCATGGCGACAGGCATGTAACGGGAACTGATGGCATTGTTGGAAGACATCTCGAGCGCTGAGGACTTCCTCTCTTCTCTCTCTCTCTCTCTCGGCACGATATCAAAAGAATCCTTAACGGTTTGCTGAGGGTATCGACGGCTTCCCTACATGTGTGCTGTCAGCTCTCAGACGCTCTAACCCAGCTCTGATATCTACAACAGATGTTTGCTGCTCTGATAATGACATCAGCTTTGCTGCTATTGCACATAATGTTTGTTATATCACATACTGCAAATGCATCACACAAATAGTCTTAAATACATATTTAGTCACTCATCTGCAGCATGGTGCAGTACAGTCGCTTTTAATGCCTAATTAGCAGTCTATTAGCAATTAAGCATTAATAGTTTTTTTTTCAGGCCTTTTGCTGGCTGGTTTCAAACCCACATCCCATATCATACCTTTATTGATTATTGTCATTAATAACTTCTGCATCTTAAAGTAAGATTGTGAAGAACATTGATGAAACGTCTTTAGTTTGGCAGGTGGCTTGTTCGTAATCGCTGTGGGATTTCATGGGAGATTGAAGAGCGCTAAACTTTCTTTGGTAACATCTCTGACTGTTTAAGACTCAATGTTTTCAAGACGTCCGCCGTGGACCGACAGCAGCGAGAGCGTCTGAAAGCACAGTGACAGATGGGGACAACCACAGAAACATCAGGCGCTTGTGTTCACATGTCCCATGGAAGAGCTCGAGTCTCTTGATGTTTATTTGTTTTAAGATCTAATAAAGGACAACAATATTATTATTTATTATCAAATATATAAATAATGACGGGAGACTGGTTTTCTTCAAAGATTTGCCA
Organism: Schizopygopsis malacanthus; assembly: GCA_027474115.1. Classification (NCBI taxonomy): domain Eukaryota; kingdom Metazoa; phylum Chordata; class Actinopteri; order Cypriniformes; family Cyprinidae; genus Schizopygopsis; species Schizopygopsis malacanthus. Next base: position 46,902,541 of record CM049866.1, on the reverse strand, counting down.
AAAACCACAAAAACATCAGGAGTTTGTGACTGTACCTGTCCCCTGATATTTATATATTTACATTTCCCTTTTTTGCATTTATTGATTTATTTTTGGTTTTCAAGTAATAATAAAAAGGGAAATATAATCAAATAAAGGACAAAAGTTATATAATTCATGATGTGTGTGTCAAATCGATTAATCACATCAAAATTAAAGTGTGTGTTTGCATAATATATGTTTACTGTGTATATTTTTTTATGTTTACACACATACATGTATATGATTTATATTATAAATTCATATAAATATATATTACATATATTTCTCAAATATATACATGTATGTGTATATTTATACAGTATGTACATAAATATGCACAGTACCCACACACACACGTTATGTAAACTTTTATTTTGATGAATCACTTTGACAGAAATAATATATAGGTATAGATACATATACTGTATATACGTCAAATAATTGATGTATTATTGAAAAAACAATGAAATGTGCTTTAAATGGCTTTTCACATGACTTTACACATTTGTAATTGTAATGTCAATAATGTCAAAGTGTCAAAATGTCTGTATGTTTCTTGTTTGTTAGTTTTGGTTTAATAATAAATAAATAAATGAGAATTAAGATTAATTTAATGAATATAGTCATTACATGTGTGATTCAAATCACTGTTTCCATGATTTGTAATCATGATGTCATTAAGTTGTTGACATTTTTGTAAAAAGCTAATGCTTTATTAAAATTAAAAAAGTACATCATATAGACTATTTATCAAAATAATGAAAAGTGTTCAAATATATGAGCATAAAACGGCTCTGTCTGGTATTATATCTCAGTAGTGGGCAGTGCTGCCTGGGTATATTACATACAAATTGTAGTCCATTACTGATAACAATTGACAAAAACTGTAGTTTGTAACATAATATGGATTATGCATATTCGGTAATGTAGTCTGAGTACTTTTTGATTACTCGTTTATCACATATAATGGGATTATTGTGTGCCATATTTATAAAACAAAACAATAAAAAACAAAGAGACAGAAATATATATAAAAAAATTGTCATCAGCATGAAGAAATGAATTAAACATTTTATTAGAGCAGGGTTTCCCAAACTGTACATAAGTTCATTTAGAAAAAAATAAAATAAAATTCTGAATAATATTTTTTGTGTGAATGATTCATTGTGTGAATCATATTAATAAAAAGTAAGTGTAATCTGATTACGAGAATTTTTATTTTTAATTTTTCTAATTACAAGTACTTTAATTTTGGAATCTGATTACGTAACTCAGATTACATGTAATCAGTTACTATGCAGCTTTGGTAGTGGGTTGGCTAATGTTAATTAGCCTAGTTAATATTCAAGAAGCCAGGAAGTTGTGACATAACAATCAGCCAGTTTTCCTAGCCAGTCACTTTTAAAGCAAAGCAATGCAGTGTGCGTCTCAGACTGCTGAAGAGTTTGTTTGTGTTCTGTATCCTCCTCCTGGCTCTTGTGTCGATGTTTAACATTCCTCTCAACTGTGGGCTCTTCCAGAACCTGGTCTCAGAGGAAATGGATTTAAAGGGCAACCAGTAAGGAATGTGACTCCTCGTAAAAATGCATAATGATGTTTCATGCCTGAAAGCTTATAGAAAGGACCGGAGAGAGAGGAATAGTAGAAGATAAGGATGTTTTTCGCTGAATAAATGTGATTAAAAATGTAACTCGAGAGCCAAAGAGCGTCGCAAAGGTTACGAATGCATGTCACTTCTGTTTGGTACCAAATCTTTGATACGTTTTTTTTCTCTCTCTGTTTTACAGATAATATGGGCTCAGCAAGACCTCTGATCGCTAAATGCCAAGCCGGCTCCTGTCGCTGTGCTGCATGACAGCTTAATAATGGCTTTCCCAGGAGCATGTTTTCATTTCACAATAGAGCCGTGGTCCGGCTGCGTGGTCACAGACCCGGTCCTGACCTCCTCAGGTCCACATTCATGACGCCTGACAAAGTAGAGTCCTGGAGAGTATTCAGTGCTGCATTTTGCATCTAGTTATTTTTATTCAATAGTAAATGTGACTCACATAGAGAACAGATTATTGTGCAGATCTTAGCTGGCCATGATCTTTACAAAAACATAACATGGTTATAGTGTCTAACATAATTATTGCAATTATTGTAGTGTAAAACTAATTTAAGCCGTCTTAAGCCATCCCGTGTTCAATAATTATGTTTTGCATTAATCACTAATCATTTTCCATCATCACTCAAAAACATCAAGAAAATTCTCCATTAATTCAAATCTTTTAGTAAACATTCATGTAGGGTTATGTAATATGGCTGTTTATTGTTATATTGGTACTTTGACATGATTCAGCATCGTTCTTTCACTTAGAGAACATTGTGTTTTTCAGCCAGTGGAAACATGCATTTATTTTTAGGTGTTTACTGTTTTTCATCTTGCATTAAACCATTAATATAATTGGCTTCAATGACTGTTTGGCTGAATTGATAGTTTCTCGGAATATGGGAAAAATAATAACACTCTTTTAAGCCTGCACAGAAAATAGCCTGCATAAATATGGAGATATATTTATTTATTTATTGCAGCCTTTTGGTGACATTTATTCATTTTTTTTTTGCTTATGCATATGTTAATTTATTTGATATGCAATTTATGTATTAATGCATATTAATTTACGTGCGCATTCATGCATTAATTAATTTATTTGATATGCATCTTTTTATTTTTATGCATTATTTATTTTATAAGCATCAGTTTATTTTTTCTAAGCATTTGTTTTCTATATATAATTTTGTTAGTTATTTAAATATTTTATTTATTTATGAATTCACATGCTTCATTTGTGCATTTAAAAAATACCAATTTATTAATCTTACTTAATGTAAACATTTCCAAATACGTTATTAAAATCAAAACCTATATATATATATTCATATTATTTAATCAAAGAACAGACACATTTTGATTTCATAATGTTAACAATGAGTAATAAACACTGAAACAAATGTGTTGCCAATTGTTAGTTCACGTTTTAACTAATGTTAACTAACAGAACCATTTTTCTTAACGGTCCATAAAACCAATGTGCTACCAGTCAAACAACTAAAAACAATTCTTCTGCATGATCCTCTTCGCTTTTCTCCATCAGATTCAAAATCTGATTGCCTGAGGTTAAAATGATTCCATTGTTAATGTGAAAACAAGCACATTCCTTCAATATTGCATGGGTAATTTATTGAAGAAAGTGAGCAGAGCCTCGTCACAGGCGGCCTCCAGAACCCTGACGGCTAATAGGATATTATGTGCCATCTTTGACATTCATGCACCCTTTTCAATAGAACGCAGCTCATTATGGGAGGAATTATTCCCGTTTTAGCACCTAATCGTGAGGCTGAGGAATTAGCAACGCTAGCAAAGAAAGCACATTTCACGCTTTAGCTTTACAAGCAGAATTACTGCGAGGGCCATCAGGGGAACCTCTGTCATCAGCACTAATGTTATGTAATTACCATTAACATTTAAACAACAGGAAAGTCACCGGCAGAAGTTTGTACGGTTACAGTACAGTAAAATCATCATCTGAAATAGCTGTGGCTGTAAGACGATGCTGGTAACCCCTCGCTCGGGGGAATAAATGGAGTCGTTTGAGTATCCTTTTGAAAAGTGAATGAAAAGGACATGAGCTATTACGCTGCGGTTTAAAAGAAAAGCCAAAATGTTTAAGAAGCTGCTCAGCGTGCTGACATTTGCTTGGAAATTGAAAGGCATTTTGCAGGCTGAGAGTGACCTTTGTGCGAGATGTGAATTATCTCCCACACATCCATTCATATGATAGCTTGCGTGTTATGAATAGGCTCATATCTGCCAGGGTCAGCCTCCACTTTCGCCGGTTAAAGGAGTAACCTGACCTTCGCACACATGAGTGCTGGGTCTGCGCTTGACGGGAAAGAGACATTGAGCCCACTCTGCCTGAACAAACCCACCTGGGAAATGAGCTTGTAGGGAGATAGGTTTCTGTAGAATTGTGTGGGACTACTAAATTGTTAATTTAAATAATTCAGCATGGCCAAGGTGGTCAGTGCCGTAATCACACACACACACACACACACACACACACACACACACACACACACACACACACACACACACACACACACACACACACACACACACACACACACACACACACACACACACAGTCCTGATGTGAGAGCCGGTGCAAGTGTCAGGATCCCCATCAGCGACTTAAGGCTGGGAAACTCTTCCTTTTTCTGTTAATTAGCTCACTGAAATAGTTTTATTGCCTTTTTCACAAGGACATGTCACAAGCTAAAAACAGCAGGAGGCCTCGGGAACCTTTTTAATAAAGCTCCCGTGAATTTCCTTTAAAAAGTTACTTTCTAAAAATCAAACGAAAAACAGAGAATAATTTTGTATTTTGTGATTCCTTTTCTCCCATTACTTCGCATTTTCTTCAGAATAAGAGTCTAAATGTATTCTGCCTCCCAGGAGTGGAGATTTCTATTTACTGTAAGGGTCAGATTTTCCTCGAGGTACGCTTGGCTACAGCGGATCGTTTCCCTCTAGGAGAACTTAATTGAGCTCATCGATCGGATGGCTAGACTTTGATTTTCTTCAGGTTACTTCCTGTTCTGATAGTCATCAGTCATCGCTAACGAGAGCGGCTCGTTGTTGAGATGATGTTCTATCGCCATGGTGATGGATTTCAAACTCTGATTGGCTTGTTATGCATTTAGGAGGTCGAGTTGAAACTATTGATCATTTGGCTAAAAGCGCAGTCTAATGGGCCTGCATCACGATGAAAACTATTAGCGAGCGCCTCAAAGACACTGCAGCTTATTGTTTTATGTTTTAAGGTGTCTGTGTTTCATCTGGATTCTTCCACACTAGAGTAATTGCAGCAGAGTAAGGAGCGGATCTGAGGATTTCCACCCACATGTTCATTAATGAGACGGATTTCAAGCGATCCGAGGGCGGATTCTAGATGAAGGCCAAGATGTTTCTTGTAGACATCAAGTGCAGATTTATTAAACTAACTTCTTTCCTTCTCTCTCTCTCTCTCTCTCTCTCTCTCTCTCTCTCTCTTCTCTCTCTCTCTCTCTGTCTCTCTGTCTCTCTCTCTCTCTCTCTCTCTCTCTCTCTCTCTCTCTCTCTCTCTCTCTCTGTCTCTCTCTCTCTGTCTCTCTCTCTCTCTCTCTCTCTCTCTCCCTCTCTCCCTCTTTTTTGAAAGTCTATTTCTTTATGTTCCCTCCCCAATTTTATTTAAAAAAGTTTTAAATGTTTGCCAGTGAAGTTTTATTTTCATAGATGCAAAATTTGTAAAAAACAATAAAATAATTTTTTTCCCACTATATTTCATTTGTAAATGTAACTTGATATGTAATGAGACACATTTGTAAACCTGTTTTCACAGAGCTCGCAAGAACTCTTACAAGTGAAGAAATTTAAATATAAGTAGAATAAAATACAGTACTATAGAAACTAATAGAATTTTTCATTTACATGACATTTATTTTATATTATTGCCTTAACATTTACATGTATGCATTTAGCAGATGCTTTTATTCAAATTGACTTACAGTGCATTCAAGCTATACATGTTTTAGTGTGTTCCCTGGGAATCGAACCCACAACCTTTGTGCTGCTAACGCAATGCTCTAACCACTGAGCCACAGGAACACATTATATACTTTAAGGTGTATTATTATACACCTTAAGGTATATAATAATACTAATACAAAGGTATATAATAATACTAATACAAAAGTTTATATATTTTATATATTAAATGCTAAAAATAATATTAATATCTAAGACAGGGTTATAATTATAGACAGGGTTTTTATATTATATCAGTATTATTATCATTATTAAAGTATTATTATTATGTTATTAATAGTAAATAACACTAATAAAACAGGGGTTATATTCAATTCAATGCAAGATGATTTGTATAGCGCGTTTTACGATACAATCGTTGCAAAGCAACTTTACAGGAAATTAAGTTTCTACAATAGATTTATATTTATTGTAGAAACTCAATATAATTAACTTATGGCAAAGTTTGGTTTATTCAGTATAATCGCTGAGGGTTGGCTTCCTCTGAGGGGGTTGTCATCATCTCTGCTCAGGTGTTCGGTCGTCTCGGATCATTTAAGGGTTGGATCCAGACTGAAGCTTGTGTAGTTCCTAGTTACCACGGGATGTTAATCCAGAAACAGAGAAACAAATAGAGACATAATTAGCGTAGCTGGTATTGTATATATGGTAACCATTAAATATGATTATTACAGTTGTTGTATTGTATTATCACGAAAGTAATGTTATTATTATTATTATTAGTAGTAGTAATATTAAACGTTTTATATTCAAACAGTTTGACTTCTAAAAATACAGTGTAACTGAGCTTTTATAAATGGTGCTTTTATATGTTGTTTGCAAGATGTTTTATTAAAATACAAGTCTACTTTTGAATAAGCATCATAAAGAAACATGCTCTTTGCTCAGAATTATGTCATTACAATATCTATCAGCAGGGACTAACCTCTAAATCTAACTAGCTAAATCTTGAGTAGTTTTTAGCATGCTCCTAAAGTATTATAGGTTGTTGGTTATTAGCTGATTCTCAAGTCCTCAATATACAGTAAGCCAGAGATGTGAAATAGTAAGGATTCTTGTGTTAGCAACACCACTTAGGTCTCAAATATTCATTCAAATATGCACTGCTCTTTTTGCTCGTCTTTTCTTACTCTTGAGCGAATGGCTTCTGTTCAAGCTTTACTCCGTTAGTCATGTGAAAGACGAGGCGTATTCCCTGATGTCTGTGAAACATGTTCCTGCATGAAGTGAATCACGTGTCAAACTCTGAACTGGTGTACAGACGCCGGGGTCTCGCGGCTCCCTCGTGATTTGTTCAGATCGAGAGTCGCAGTCTGTGTTGGCACAGCAAAAAGTCTGGATTCCCAACAAAAACAAAGTGCTCTTTAGTGCGCTCATGTTCATTATGATTTTACCCCAGCTAATTAAACCACAATATTCCTACAGTAATCTTGGTCTTGTTTAGCTCTGTTCCAAAAACTGAGTGCCATTTCTAGTTTGATGTTAGCATGTTATGCATCTAATACAGTAAGTAGTAGACTTGGTAATATGTGTGATGCTATGACTATATGAATTTGTGTGTATAAATATTGTATATGATTAATGTAAGTAGTTGATTAGTTTATAAATTAGTTATTAAATGATATAGCCTAATAGTGATTTGACATCTGTATCAATTTAAACAGTAATTAAATGTATGTGTAAGTGTATAATAGAATAATTTAAAATGTATATTTTAAATTATTTGTTAAATGTGTGTATATATATATTATATATATATATATTCACACACAGTTTGTATACTGTATGTATATAATTAATATAATCACATACTACTCATTTTACATCCATCCATCCGACTATCTATCTATAATCATACATACACTTTTATCATATATTGATTACTTATTATTTACATTTTTACAAATTTGCAGATATCGAATGAATTATTTTCAGTGAGTTTGTTGCAATTAATTTTGGGATAATTTGTTCTGTTATGGACACAAAATATGTTTCAAGGCAAGATGATGTTTTGGAGTAGCATTTGTGTGCCCTTATGATGTTTTAAAGTGCAGTCGAAGTAGGCAACTTGCTACATTTGGAGCTGCTGTTTCACTAGCGGAGGCGAATTCAGTTCCTGTGTGCTTACAGGAGTTTGAAGATGATGCACTTTCTCCTGAAACTCATCCAGCGAACGAGAGAACATATGGGCCAGACTGACAGGATGCCTTGAAGAGAGAAACACATCAGTTTAGGTTAGTCAGACAGCTTTGACTGGTGATGCCACAGGCTGTGTGGGAGATCGGTGTGTGTGTGTGTGTTTATGTACTTTCCACCTCACTACATTTACCATTTCCTGTTACCGTGTTTCCTCCAGAGTCAATCCTGCACCGACCTGGTTCTCCAGAATCCGCTGACCTCTCCGTTCATCACCAAGGACATGAAAACTGAAGGAGCAGTTCTCCTCTCTACCTTTGGTCACAGGCGAGTTTTCCTTCTGTTTGAGTCTGTAAAACATGTATTAAGCTCTACAGAAACTGCAGGACATTGAGTTCCTGGGGCAACATGCCATCGGAGATCCCATTAATGGATTTACACTTCATTAAGAGTTTGACCAAAATCCATTTTTAAAAAGTGACCATTATTTAAACTCATTTTGGTGTATTAAATCTCAATCTGTGGTGTTGAACACTGAATAAAATTAAATAATAATACAAAATAAAATAAAATAATATCTTATTTTTCAGTACAAATATATTTAAAAAAATGTACGAAGGATTTTTTTTCTTAAAAGCCACTGTTTTAATAAATAGTTTTATAATTTAATTTGTATATCCATAACAATTATAAAATAATCACAACAAATTAAATCATATATATATTTTATATAACCATTCATATAGTCATAATTATGCAGTTACACATATTTACATATAAAACTATATTATGTATGTAAGCGCATACACACACACACGCGCACACGCGCACCTGCGTGCACACACACACACACACACACACACATGTTGGGTTTCCATGTTTTATGGGGACTTTCCATAGACGTAATGGTTTTTATACTGTACAAACTGTATATTCTATCCCCTTACACTGCCCCTATCCCTAAACCTAACCATCACAGGAGACATTCTGCAATTTTACATTTTCAAAAAACATCACTTAGTCTGATTTATAAGCTGGTTTCCTCATGGGGACCAAAAAATGTCCCCACACGGACAAGGATTTTGGATATTGCCATCGTTGTGGGGATATTTTGTCCCCATAACGTAGGGTATACCTGAACCACACACACACACACACACACACACACACACACACACACACACACACACACACACACACACACACACATGTTGGGTTTCCATGTTTTATGGGGACTTTCCATAGACGTAATGGTTTTTATACTGTACAAACTGTATATTCTATCCCCTTACACTGCCCCTATCCCTAAACCTAACCATCACAGGAGACATTCTGCAATTTTACATTTTCAAAAAACATCACTTAGTCTGATTTATAAGCTGGTTTCCTCATGGGGACCAAAAAATGTCCCCACACGGACAAGGATTTTGGATATTGCCATCGTTGTGGGGACATTTTGTCCCCATAACGTAGGGTATACCTGAACCACACGCACGCACACACACACACACACACACACACACACACACATATGTGTGTGATAATATACAGTTGTAACGTGATAATTAAACAGTACAAATATATAAACAATAAAGGTATGAGACCCAAGATGATAAAATATGTTAAGTTTTTTTTTTCTGAAAATAAAATAATGAAATAAATGTATTTTTGTTAAAAAAAAACCTGCAAATAGGGTTAGAAAAATCCTTTGAATTAAGTTTATTTTTCTGCACATCCTGAAATTTTTTATTCTTCTTGATTTAAGCATAAACTTGCTTCATTTTGAGATATTTTTCACAAAAAAGGCTTAATATAAGTTTTATGGAAAACAAGACAAAAATAATCATATTTTTTACTGTGTAGACATAGCTTTTTGAATTTCTCCAGTGCCAAAATGTGGTGGTTCTAATAATTTTTATATTTATTGAAATGTAGGATGCATCTAAAAGTAAGCTGAAATTGAAATATTCCTGGTCTTATTTTGCATGATTCATCAGTGCATGTTTTTGAAAAGGAAACAAAAGATTGGTTTCATTATCTTTGATCAAAATGTAATAACCTGCTCTGGCTTTGAAATTATTTTCCTACACAATCAATGCACTCCTACAAAGTTCCTACTTATGAGTTTGGAAACTATAATTATGATATGCTTTCAAGTTTCAAGTTATTATCATTATAATAAAATGTTGTGTTGTACAAAACTGTTCATTTCCTAATGAAGTCAGGAAGCTTTTAAGAGCAAATGCGTCTAAAATGAAGAATAAACGATGCATTAGGACTATGATTAATGCATTGTGTATTTTAGCATTCTGTTGCAACCACAAAAAAAAAGTAAAAAAAAAATTTGGGAAATGTATTGATGTCTTATGTGAATACACCAATTTGTACCACAAACATAAGTAACTTACTGTCATTTACTTTATTATTAATACCAGTTATGTTTCTGACAGGATTCTTCAATTGACAGCCAAAGAAAATCTGAGGTATCTCATTAGAAATGACAGCGAATTAGTGTTTACATGATTATTTTGTAAATGCAATCATTCTGACATGACAAAAGCTATTTGAATGTGGAAATATGATATTAACCAATGATATTGCCGGTATTTTTATCCCTTGACATTGCAATCCAAACCAGATTTATAAAATCAGGTGCTTCTCAAGATTATTGTATGCTGAATATCCTCTAAAATGCGGTAATATTACAGGTTAAATGTCTTGTGTAAGTGGTTCCATGTTGTCTTTAGAGTAATGAGGTGAATTGCAGCGCGTGGAGTCAGCAGAGCACAGCAGTGGATCCTCATCCGTGCCCATCGAGAGCATTAGTGCTCACTGCTGCACTTGACTTGATCTTTCCAGAGACCAGCCGCACAAACCTGCCCGTTGAGCTCTTATCGCTTTAGCTTCAGATCTCTCTTGAAAGAAATTAAGAAGTGCTCTTTGATATTGTTCATTTGAAATCATGGCTGATGGTGCTTGAACAATCCAGGGACCTGTGACCTGTGTGGGAGACTACTGTAAAACTGGCCTGTCAAGCTACAAGTTACTCACCGAGCGGTTTTAAATTGGTTTGACTAAGGTTAAGATAACCTTTTGTAAAAGCAGTTATACTCTACAAGCTACTGAAGCCGTATATTTTATTTAGTCATAAAAATTTAACTGGTTTGAACTATTTCTGGTTTTAACCAAGCAGTGTCATTTTATTGTTTATACACTATATTAGTTAATATTATGAATATTTTTTGTATTTTTTGTTTTCATTTAAATTAAAAAAGTAATTTTATTGTCAGTTTTATTATTTTAAAAAGGTTTGTGTAGTGTTTATTACATTTTATCTTTTAGTTTATTTTACTAAAACTATAATAGTTTCATTAATATTTTGACTTTCTGAGATTTTCTTTCAAAAATCTATATGGTTTGTATTAATTAATTAAAAAAATATCGTATATTTAATTTTTATATTTTCAGTTTTAATTTCAATAACATTTGTATTTAATTATTAATTTAATTGTATTAAGGTTTTACATGTCTATATAATTTTTATTCAGTTTTAGTTATTTTATTTCAACTGAAATTAAAATGAGAAATGTCGCATTGAAATAAGTTGAATCTTTTTTACACATATATACACATTTTAATATTTTATTTTAGTTTATATTTATGTTTTGTTTGCATTTTAATTTTAATTAAAGTTTTAGACATTTTGTTGTGCATTTCGTAATTTTATTACACAGTAAAAATGTATATCTACATAGATTTTTAGTTTTCCATTTTAGTTATTTTATTACTACAACTTAAATGAAAATGAGAAATGATGCCTTGGCAGCTAGATGAAATAAAAAAAACCTTCAGTATATTTTTAATATATTATTTCAATTAGTGTTTCAATTGTTTTAATCAAGTAATGGCAGTGTTTCTTTTGGTGTCATATTCAGTTAGCAATAATAACCTTGGAACTAATTACTACAATTAATCAGACATCAATAATTGCATTTCGTCTGCTTCCTGGAAACTAAGTTAATACGTAAGTAACATCTCTTTTTACTTTTAGTTTCCCAGCTGAGATCATGAGATTGGCTGAATGTCAAATGTTTTAGTTTGACCATTAACATCTTCTGTAATTATTACAAAACATCATGTCTAGTTTCAGCTGATGCTGGATGGATCTCTGGTGTTTATTTGTTGGGAAGTTTTGGGAAACTCACACGTTTAATTGGGGACTAATATTTGCTGAGGTGTTGCACCCTGTTCTCTAATTTTTAATTTAATTTCCTACAGTTCATTCTCAGCTTTAATGAGAGCTGAAATAACCCTGATGAGATCATTAATGTGAGTAATTAAGGCTCATCAAATAGGACTACTGTCAGAGTGTTAATGAGATGAGGACAAACCGTTGTACAAACCAGCGGTGTTGCGTCCATATATATCCAAACAGCATTCTCCACATCGTATTTGACATTTATTATTAAATAACTATTAAATAAAATAGTCAATGTCTCAATTGGGTGTGCATTATTTTTTCTAATTTAAACTTGTGAGATGATATTCAGTAAGAATCTTAATTTGGCTAAATAACATTTAAAAGAGATATATATATATATAAATACGATGTAATAATATATTATTTTCTACAATAATTGTAATTAAATCATTACAAGGGCCTAAAATCCTGGGTAGCATTAAATGATCATTTTAACTGATTCACAATCAACTGTCTGCATGAATCAATTGACTGATATGAATCAGAGTTCCCAAATAAGAGTGAACATTTGAGCACATTTCTTTTTATGCACAATATGTCTATACCATAGTGGTTATTGGCCATTACAAATATGAATGAATGAATGATGCATTTATATAGCGCTTTATTGTGTATTGTTGTACACCCAAAGCACTTCACAATCATGGGGGGGGGTCTCTCCTGAACCACCGCCAGTGTGCAGCATTCACTTGGATGATGCGGGTGGAGAGAAGAGAGACATAGAGCCAATCAAGTGTATGCGCTCACCACACACCAGCTACAGGTGGAGAGGAGAGAGAGTCATAGAGCCAATCAAGTGTATGCGCTCACCACACACCAGCTACAGGTGGAGAGGAGAGAGAGTCATAGAGCCAATCAAGTGTATGCGCTCACCACACACCAGCTACAGGTGGAGAGGAGAGAGAGTCATAGAGCCAATCAAGTGTATGCGCTCACCACACACCAGCTACAGGTGGAGAGGAGAGAGAGTCATAGAGACAATCAAGTGTATACGCTCACCACACACCAGCTACAGGTGGAGAGGATTTATTTGTATAAAATAATAGCATACTTGGTGAGCAAAAGAGACTTCATTAAAGGGGTCATCGAATGAAAAATTCCCTTTTCAAGTTGTTTGAACATAAATGTGTGTTGGAAGTGTGTGTACACATCCACCCTATAATGATACAAATCCACCCAGTGTTTTATTTTTTTTAAATACCCGTTTTAAAATCCCTTTTCTCAAATCAGGCTGTTCTGAGATTCACGTCAGAATGATGTAGTTCTGCACAGACCGCTCCCACGACTGTTGATTGACAAGGCCGTCTTACCTTAGACCCGCCCTGAGTGAGCGGAGAGAACTGAGTGAGCTATAACGAGTCCGACCGACTCTGGTGCAGGCGAAGACAAGATGTCTCAGATTAAGTGATTGAGGTGTTTTGTTGTTGAATGTAATAATGAATGAAGCAGTCATCATTTACTCCTGACATCTGAGCTGCTGAAGACACAGAGGATTAACGTTAGTTTCGTTTTGAAGTGAATGCGCCCCCGATCTGCCTAAATGCGTCTATGTTCGCGCTAGTGCGGTGCGTTATTAACGGTTAATGCAAAATCATTTTAAAGGCACTGTGTTATTAATGTGCAATTTACACAGCCCTCATTTTCTGTTTGACCCATGGCCTAGCCTGTAGTTAGAGAAATAGAGATGTACAGTGTTGCCAAATTAGCAACTTTGCAGACCCCTTTAGCAACTTTTATCCCCCTCTCTTCAAAAAAGTGCCAAGCGACAAATCTTTAGTGTTTGCTCAAACCTTATTTAGTTTCTGAGACTCGCTGGTATTGCCGCGCGAGTGCCAGGTCTTGCTGTTCCAGCGCGTGCACACACCCCTTTCTCTCTCTCTGTGTCTGCATTGTTCAGTGAGCAGCGGAGAGGAGTAGCGCTTTCAGTTAAACACAGATATTATGTTGCTACTCTAATTTTACATGCAAGTATAGCCGAAACCACAGCACAGCTATTGTCTTTTATCTTATGTGTATTTGATTTCACCAGACGACGGCTCGATTATCAGGATTTTTTTGCAGATTAAAACCTTGGAAGGGAGAGCTGGTTATGTAGTCTTAATGAGTTGTTTTTCATATTTCTTATTCATTCTGTTGTCTGACAGCCGAAACAGTAATATATATCTATGAAAACAGTTTTATGAAGAATTTAGCTGCACCAAAATACAGTATGTGGGCACAGAGAGCCAAACAAATGTAATAATAAAAAATATAGGCTATGTACAGTTTGCATGTTCAGAAGAAGATCTGCCCTGTCCTGCAAAAATGTAAACCAGTTTGTGTAAGTAAACTGCTCGGTGCAAAGAATGAGAAGTAATGGGAATCTTGTATTTTTTGCATGTGTCTAATAGACATGAACAAGTTCTTTGAAAAACATCTATAACCTTTGAAACATGTCTACTCTTCATGCTGACTATGGTTTCAATAATAACAAACATACATTTGCATAAAGCATCCATATTTGTCCATGCGCATGTTGATTAGCGTATTAAAACGTGAAAAGTATTCATTTAAGGTACATTTAGAACATAATGTATATAATGAATATAAATGTGATTAAGTTGCGATTAATCACGAGTTAACTCGTGACAATCATGCGATTAATCACGATAAAAAAATGTTTTGACATCCCTAGTTCGCACGAATCATCCGTGATCCAGCTTCATCTACAGAAGATGTGAGTGTAACATTTTTTTATGAATCTTAGCAAATCTCCGTTCCTAATAATGTGCTAGTTAGCCAGTTTCGCGGCTAAAGTAAACAGTACTGCTCGTCACCCCGTGGAAGAGAGAACATATAAAAACATTATAAAAAATACTACATAAACTATACAAATATTATAAAAATACTAAATAATCAATTATTAATTTATATTTATAATAAAGTATAATTATAAATGACTGTTAAAAAGACTAAATGTGTCACCGTAATAAATAATATTTAGTTTAATGGCATCTTTATCTAACTAACCCCAAAATCATCACCAACACCAATATCTGTATTAAATTATGATTGTTTTAAAATGTTTAGGATAAAATGAGTAATATAGCTACTCAGCATTATATTAAAAAGCCATCCATTTGTATTCTACATATTTAAAAAGGGCACAGTGTTTAATATTTAATGTTTAAATATTTAAAAACTGTGACCCCTAACATTGGAATGTTAGTGTCATGATTTAAAAACATAGTAGTTTCTCTCTAAAGAAAATAAAAAATAATGTGATCATAGCTTAATAAAAAAAAGCATTTATATATTACATTAAGTTGATTAAACAACTTTTCTACTTTTGCTATTTGGAAATCTACAACTAAAGAAAATGAAGTCAACTGTTTAGTTGCAATGTTGTGCTTCTGTGCTGAATTTGATTAAATTGCAATTGAAATAGATTGTGTTGATCATTTAATCAGTAACATTGCTTTGTTAGCACACTAATACATCAAACCACTGCAGACCCCAACCATTTATGGATTTGATTCCAGCAGACGCCGCTGTCAAACGCTGTACTTAAATTTGACTGTTTGGGTCGATGGATATATGAATGGCTGTAATGTAGAGATGAGGAGGAATATCAGTCCTGGACTCCATCAACAATGAGACGACAGAGCAGGAGAAATCTGCATAAACAACAAAGCACAGCCTCCAGCCATCAGAATCCAATCCCAGACGCTCAGAGGAACAGGAAATGGACGTCTCTGGATTGTGTCTCTTCTCGCTGTCTGTCTGCGTAATGGGATTAAAAGGCCAGATCTGAGCGCTGCCTTGTGGTTCTGCTAGAATAAACACCAGAGCTGCAGGAGCTCCTGCTCTTGAGTTTGGACGAGCCAGACATGTTTGAATAGATGTTTTAGAGCTAAAATTAAAGAATTAATCAGCAGTTTTGATTTTCCCAGCATCCGTGAACACCCACGCTTGCTAGAACAGCACTTCTACCCTTAATAGCTGGAAATCCTTTTCAGTCGCCTGAGTCATGGATGCCGGATTTTCTTCCATTTCGAGTCCATGAAGAACATTTGTGGCAGATTTTGGTTTCTGAGCCCGAGTTATTACAGTTAACTAAAACTAAGACCATCAAAAAACATTAATTTCCAACATTAGACATGAAACATTAGAGTCCAGCTGATAAAAACATCACAATAATCCACAAGTAATACACACAAACCAGTCCATCAGTTAATGTCTTCTGTAGTGAAAGGCTACATGTTTGTAATAAAAAAAAATCATAATTAACACATTTTAACTTTAAACTGTCACTTCTGAATAAATAACATAATCCATAACATTGATTTCTTCAGTGAAGCACTGATGCTTTTACAAGCCAAAACCATTTTTAACAAATATGTCGTTGGATTTTGATGTGAGAGGACTTTTTCACTGGAGGAAATATTATGGATTATATAGATATACATTTTGACCAGATTGTTTCAAGTTAAAACAGTAATGATGAATTTGTTTCTTACAAACACAGCTTTTCACTTCACAAGACATTATCTGATAGACTGGAGTGGAGTGGATCACTTGTGAATTATTGTGGTGTTTTTATCAGCTGTTTGGACTCTCATTCTGACGGCACCCATTCACTGCAGACTGTGTATAGGATCCGTAGGTGAGAAAGTGATGGAAAGGATCACAATAATGGATCATTTCTCCACATCTGCTACGAGAAAGAATCAATCACATCTACATTTTGGATGACCTGAGAGTGAGTAAACTGTCAGCTAATTTTCTTTTTGGGATGAACTGTTCCTTTAACTTGATATACTAAAACAACTAAAAATGGAAAAGAAAATAATAACAAAATCATTATTAGTATTATAATTATACAGACATTTAGAAACAAACTAACAAACAAACAAACACCTAAACAAAAATAAGAACTATTAGCACTATACATTTAAAAACTAATTCAAATTATTATTCAAAATTGAAGTAACACACTGTCACTATTTTCTGAAGACCTGTAGGTGGCTTGTGAATATACTGGGATGTTTTCATCAAGATGAGAATCAGCTGAGATCTCATTTGTGATTTTTGTGTAGTGTGTTTTAGTTTGTTATTAGCTGGCTGGTGTTCATTCACAAGCAGTTTCTCCTGAGAGCTCTTAAAGTTCACTTCGTTTGTTCTGCATCTGTTCTGATGAGGAGACTGGAGCATCTTCAACATGATTGCTGTGACATTTAAATACAAAAGACAAAACAGGCTACTTTGTCTATTTCTGCCACTGAAAATCTTGGGAACAGGATCCTCTCTGGCAAATGTCACTTTGTGTTATTGTTTACTGGGACTCATCAGCGGGATTCATTTGCTGTTTCAGCCCCAAAGCAAACTGGAAACCCGGTCCAATTAAACATAAGCCTGGTCTGGGAGTCACACAGGACTCAGATCAATCTCAGTGATTTTCCTACATGTGTATTTTTAGTTTCACCTCTCCAGACAGAGGAGAGAAAGTTTAATAATCAGTATACATGCAACCCACTACAGATTTTAATTATACAATTATTATTATTTTTTTGTATATATATATATATGTGTGTGTGTGTGTGTGTGTGTGTGTGTGTGTGTGTGTGTGTTGAATGGTTGAATGTGTTGAAATATTGCTTATTTTAATCTAAGAAAAAAATACTTGAATAAAGGTGTTGGTAATGATTTTGGTAACAGTGGATTGAATAGTATTTAATGATAAAGATGGCATTTAAAAAAATATTTAAGGTATATTTTTATTATGGTGACGCATGTATTCATTTTTTATTTATTATAATTTATAATGAGAATTTTATTCATTTATTGGTAATATGCTTTTATTAGTATTTTATTAATGCTTTATATATTTCTATATAAAAGTGTAATATTCTGTGTTTTATATATTTTATAGTTTTATAAATAATTTTCTATAGTCTCATCTGCTCACTAAGGCTGCATTTATTCAATTTAATTCAATTCAAGATTATTTCTATTGCACTTTGTACGATACAATCATTGCAAAGCAGCTTTACAGGAAATTTACTTTTTTAATTTATTTGATAAAAAATATGATAAAACAGTAATATTGTGAAAAATTATTGCAATTTAAAATAACTGTTTTCTATTTGAACATATCATCAAATATAATTTATTCCTTTGATCAAAGCTGAATTTTCAGCATCATTTGCTGCTCAAACTTTTTTATTACTATAATATTTAATAAAGGTATCTGTGTGATATGCTTCCTTTTTTTATATTAACTCGAGGTTTTAGTATTATTTTTATTTAAATGCAATCATAAATGTAATGTACTATTTATCTTTATATACAATAGATATTTATAAAACATATATTATGTATATAAAAGGGGAACATTTTTATTTTTGGAGGGTGACAGTACCTCTGCATTACACAGACATAATCAAGACTAATGTAAATGCGTGAGCTATTATCCTGATGAAATTATACCACGGGTCAAAGGTCATGGCGTGACTGATAGATGCAAAGTGTGGATTTCTACAAACATATTAAGTGTTCATGTGAGATTACAATAGTTATCCAGGGACTGAAAAGCTGATCAAACATTTGTTTGTGTCTAATGTAAGGACTCTATCTTCTGTATATATATATATATGTGTTGACTGATTTATGTTAGTGTTACATATAATTAAACAGAAGCTTTTCTCTTCCGGGATTCATTATAAAAGCGCTGGCAGAATGAGTTTATTTAATTCTTTATATTTTGACACATATGCTAATGTGACAGTCCAGTGCTTCAGAATCTCTGTTTCCTTCTATTTCAGAAAATTATTCATGTGTGATATAAATACACATCTACACAGATGGATGTCGACTCTTCCCGAGTGCCTTAGCAACTGGTGTCTCATAATACAAATTTCTCTCAGTTTCTCGCCCACCACCAAAACTCTCGTCACCGCAGAGAGCGAAAAATTCACCGCAGCGATATGTGTTCAGCTAAACTTGGTTTGACTCCGATAGCACTCATAGAAAACGTCTTCACTGATATTCATCTATGGCTAGAAAAATAATAACCTTATAATATTTTAACCAAATATAATACATTTAGCTCAGATGTTATAGTCTAGATATTAAATATATATATAGAGACAGAAATAGATAATTTTTACATATATATATCATTTTGTATTTTGTTGGTATGTTTTGAAAATTACATCAATGTTTTTTTTGTTTAATTCAGCTTTCAAATTACATTTTAATTTGTTAAAATACTTTTATTTTATTTTATTTTAGAATATAACAGATAATTGCTGTACCTTTTTTTGTAGATGTCTAAACCTGGTCCATCGGTTCTTGTTTTATTTTTAAATGCAGCTTTCAGATTGATATCTTTTTAAACATTTAATCTATTTTATATTGTTTTGTTATTTTTATGTATTGAAAATATGAACACTGTATACACGTTTTTTTTAGGATGAAATATTACTCCATAGGAAGGAGTGTGGAGGTGTCTTCTGCCCTTAGGTTGAGTTTTGATATGACATCTGCTGTATGGACAAAATACCCTCGAAGGAAAATCTAACTTTGAAGACACAAAATCCCTTTTAGCAAATTTATTTTTGGTTTGAATTCACAAATAGATACCAATAATATAGACCCCAACTCTCAACAGGATTATATTTAGGAGATTTTGCTCAGATTTTAAATTACATTATATATATATATATATATATATATATATATGTGTGTGTGTGTGACCTTGGAGCTCAAAATCAGCCTTAAGTTGCTAGGGCATATTTTTAACAATAGCAAAAAAATACATTCTATTTTTCTGGTATACTCGATTTATTCGATACATTCGACAACAAATCTTTTTTTATGCCAAAAATCATTAGGATATTAAGTAAAGATCATGTTCCATGAATATATGTAGTACATTTCCTACCGGAAATATATAAAAACGTAACTTTGATGAGTAATATACATAGCTAAGAACTTCATTCGGACTTCATGTAAACTTTAAAGGCGATTTTCTCAATATTTAGATTTTTTTTTGCACCCTCAGATTACAGAAATCTTATTTATTCAGCTTTCAGGTGATGTATAAATCTCAATTTCAAAAACTTGACACTTAACACTGGTTTTATGGTCCAGGGTCACGTTTGTAGAAATAGCCAACAATGTTGTATGGGTCAAAAGTATAAATATTTTATTTTATGCCAAAATAATTCGGATATTAATTAAAGATCATGTTCCATGAAGATTTTTTTTTTATTACCATAAATATATCAAAACTAAATTTTTGATTGGTAATATGTATTGCTAAGAACTTAATTTGTAAAACTTTAAAGGTAATTTTATTTTTTGCACCCTCAGATTCCTAATTTTCAAATAGTTGTATCTCAGTCCTAACAAAGCAAATCAATGGAAAGCTTATTTATTCAGCTTCCAGAAATAAAAACAAATGACCCTTATGACTGGTTTTGTGGTCACACATATATATTTCTTTTATATTTTATTGGCATGTATTGATAATAGCATCAGTTGTGCTGTACCTTCTGCAAAAGTGGTTTGTTCAGATTAGCTCTCAAATAAACATTTTATTTGTTAAAATATATATATAATTATTTTATTTTTATTTTATTGAAAATAAATGTGTACAGTATAGATGTCTAAATTTGGTCCATCAATTATTTTTTAAAGTGACTTTAAAATTATTTGTTTTTTATTATTAATAATTTTTATCGCATTAAATATTATTGTAGGTCAAAAATGTGCCCAAGGTTACATTTGGTTTGCCTAATTTCTTTTAATGCAACTTTAAATTAATTTAAATTTTATTTAATTTAAATGTATTTTTATTTAAAATGGCATTAACAATTATTGCAAATCAAAAATCTGTACAATGCTACATGTCTAAATTTGGTAAATATTCTTAATGATGCTTTTCATATAATTCTTTTTTTATTTAAACATATTTGATATTTTTTAGATACAAAATAAATGTTCAAGGATGTTTGCTTTCTAAAACATTTATATTTTATTATGTGATTGATTGATTTGTATGCATTGACAATTGCACTATTGTTAGGTACAAAAAGTTGTCCAAGGTCACATATCTAAATTTGATCCATCATTTTTTTTATACATGTCCTTTAAAGTACAACGTGAACCAGGACTGTCACTATGGCTTCTCAAGGTCCAGGAGCATCTTCATTGCGATGATCTCCCTCACGGCGGATATTAAATCTGTAGCCCTAAGGGGATTCACAACTTCCTTCACTTTTTAAAAGCGTCCAATTCTCTTGGAATCTCTTGGCATCTAATAAATAGCTTTTCATGGCATTGGGGGCACAGCACTGAAATGTTTGGCTGACAGTTTGCTCTAAATAAATTGCTCGCTGCTATCTGATCACAAACCGATGTGAAGAGCTGATTGGTTTTGCAGCAGAAGTATTTGGAGAGGGAGAGAGAATGGACAGCAAACACTTGTTTTAATAGAGACGGAAGGATATAAAAGCTGATCTTACCAGAGGTTTACATCAGAGAAGAGGGTAAAGATCACAACATCTGATACCCAACCAATCCAACAGATTGTCTTTGCTGTCTTCAACAGCACAGAGCTCAAATCCTTCCTGTAATTTAAGAGAGAATATCAAACACATCAAGTCTCGTCTCTCTTTAAACCACCTCCTTTATTTAGTGAAAAACTTAAACTTGTAATCTCCAGGTTCTGAGATTGATTTGAATGGAAATATAATGCTTTACTAAAACATGTTTTTAGATTTATATGACGGATTTATATAATCTGAGATTCATCATTAAATATTTATATTATTATTTGTGTATGCATCAGTTTGTAGATGTTTTGAACATGCCAGTCAAAAACTATATGAATTACATTAGTAATTGCTGTCTGTAACCCTATAATAACGTTTCATGTAAAAGACAATAATCACGTTACACTGCTGCCCTCATGTGATGAAGTAGTGTATGTGACTGTATATCATTTTTTGGTTTTTAAAGTGACATGACATACGACCAATTATGATGACCCATATTTAGAATTTGTGCTCTGCAATTAACATTCTAAGTGCACACACACATCAGTGAACACACACACACACCGTGAACACACACCCGGAGCAGTGGGCAGCCTTGTATGATGCAGTGTTGGTGAATATGGTAAAGTTTGTGCTTTCACAGGAGCAGTCTGGTGCCTTTACTGTTGGCAAAATTGGCGCACCCATATTTCTCGTTGGTTGACCCCCATGCGTCAGAATCCGAAGGTGAGGGATTTACATTGAAGTGTATCGGACGGCCCTCTACGTTGAAAAGCGATGTAAAGGGGGTACCTTCTGCCTCGGATGTTGACGCCTGGGGGCCTAGCTTCGATACATGATGATGAGGGGTGAGATTGTGTTGTTCTCTCATACAGAATACGCTTCATTATTTATGTTACGACTTTACATGCTATCTGCACAAAATGCCCAGAGTGCACAAGTGAACGTGTCTGCACGGCTCTAAATGAATCCTTTTGTGGATGCGTTCTTCATGCAACAATGTGCAGAAACACGGCAGCTAAACTCAAAATGAACAGCATTTTATTGTAATAGTGTTCTCATTATAATGTTATGTATATGACAGTCCCACTCATAATCATTAACATTATTGTTGTTTGTCCTGCTCGTGATGCGTGCTGAAGAGATAATCACCGTACTGCTACAATGAAGCGCTTTTACTGCAGCACAACTCAACCAAATGCATCTCATTCGAGATAATAATAGTAGGCCTATATACACAATATATATAGCGGCAAAAATGTTTTTAAATAACCTATCCGAATGAGAAAAAAATACTCTTTGCCTGTGTCAATTTGAGTCTTTTTAAAGATTGAAATCCCTGCCGCCATGCTTCTCTCTCGGTCACGGATTATGAAAAGTGAAACTTAAATCTACAGGGGTGGTTGGATTTATTCATTCTTGTTAAAATATTTAAATATAGCTTCTTTCTTTTCAGATTCTAATTTACAGCATTATCATAATAGGCTGTATTAACTTATTGGCAGACACACTCTGTAAGTTTACATTTTAATTTACATTGAATCATTTAGCAGACGCTTTAGTTCATGAACCCTTTAACATTTGGCAGAGTTTTTTATTTATTTATACAAAGTGTAAAGTAAAGATTTTTCTCTGAACACCTGACTGCATCCTGTTAAAGGAGCGCTGCCTCTCTAAAAATATTAATAATAATATAAATGAGAAGACAAATCTCTTCGTAATCTGTATAATTTTTTACATGAACAGTCTGTAATTTGTGAAATCAGACAAACACTCAGAGAAGAAACTCTCTCCTGCTCACTGCCAATCTGACCAACGAGAGTGCAACAGTACTGTGTGCTGTGCAAATATCAGTTAGTTTAGCACAGTACACATAGCAAGTTGTTTTTGTTGAATAGGATGGGATAGGTAAGTGCTAGTATCACTTGGTCAAGTGCTGGCGAAAAAGATGTCTCTTTAGACACTTTTTTTATTTTTAAATCAAATTGAGATATTCCACCAGCTGGGAACAGTCCATCCGGATCCCGTCAGTCTCCAGATCAGATAGTGGATCTGCACCTAGTGGTGACCTCTACAGCCCTGGATGTCAGTGGAGACCATGTCAACTAGATGCACCCCAGAGAAGATCCCCTGCGAAGACTGCAACCTTGATGATTTGCACAACTAGACTAGACGACCATTGCACAAGACCACAGCATCCAGATAAGTCCTCTGCACAATCAAGCCTGTGTTGCAGCCTGGAATTAAACCACGCCATTCTGGTTTCGTCTGCCCAGAGACTGATTGTCTCAAGGTTTTTTCTCCGTTTCTGTCACAATGGAGATTTTGTTCCTTGCCACTGTCGCCTTTGGCTTGCTTAATACGATTACTTGACTGATTGATGAGATCACTGAATCATCAATGAACTGACTTCAACTGTAAAAAATACTATTTTTTTATTGTCCTCTTGCATCATTGACAAACTATTTTACTGTTTGACACTGTAAAGCTGCTTTGACACAGTCTATGTATAAAACACTATATAAATAAAGGTCACTTGACTTTAAATGTCACATTACAATAAGAGTGTTGATTTGTCAAATTCAATCACTCGACAACAGGCAGAGACACATTCCTTTAACTGACGATTCTACACGATATGACGGGTAAAAGACCTGTTCTTTAAAAGAGCAATGTAGAAGAAAAAAAGTATGGACTGGCCTTTCAAACTTTTCAATGTATGTTTTTGGTGATGATCATGGAAGTTTGCTTGCATTTAATCAGTGTGTTTAATCAAAACTTTTTCATAAGATTATGTGCCTCTGGCCGCTGACAGTTTCAAAGTACTTTTTCATACCCGTGAAGTAGGAAGAACAACTGCTGATGGAACTTGCCTGACATGCATTCTCTCTGTCATCTCTCTACATTCCCAGCACATGTGTTTTCTTCAAGAACTTACAATAATCTTTAAAATCAGAACCCGTTTAGGACCAGTTCTCAAGACCATCTTTTTATAATAAAAAAGACTATACATCTCACAACAGTGAATTTATTTTACTGCTATTGTTCCATATTGTACACTAAGAAAATGCTGTAGAAACAATTTTCACTTGGAAATGGCTAGTTAGTTTCTAAAACTGTATTTGGGTTATTGATCTGGATTGACAATTGTTAATAATTAGTGCTGGTTTGGGAATGCTGATGTGAAAGAGCATTCATGTGACACGAGTTCAATCAGGAGTGAGTCTCTGTGCCCATTGCACTTTACTTATGCGTATGACTGACATTTCTGTGTAAAGAAATCCTTTCGCTGCAGGTGCATAGAGCCAATGGATATGAATCCAATACAGACTGAAAAGGTCCCTTATTATTTTATAATATGCATTGTGCAAATAATATGCAAAAAGTGCAGAGTGCATGTGGATTAAAAAGAAGTGTAATTTCTGTGTAAAAATGTAAACTAAAATGTAACTATTATACTGAATGACACAGCATATACTTCTACATGGCTAGTGTTTGCATATTTCATTTTATTCTGACGGCATTGATAACATTTCTGACAGATATCATGATCTTTTTTTGTATTTTCCTTCCCGAATGTCGTGTCCAGTCAGCCATAACCTTTCCATAGGCTTTTTTCTTATTATTGTCAATTTAAGTTCCAGTGATGCAGTGTTGCTAGATATTGCTATTAAAAACAAACAAAAACGGAAAAATAAATAAAAATAAACCGAAATTATTTCAAATATTTTGCCATTAAGAAAAAAAATAAGATATCGCTGACCCTAAACTGATCCTACTTTATTAACTGTCTAAAGTGTCACATTAAGTTGAAAAGACAAGTCCAAAACGCTCATAATAGCTGGATCTGCCTCGACCTCACTCACAACTCTCTCAAGACTCGTTCACTCCGATACGTCAGCATCGCTCAGCGATCATTTTCATACCACGGACACTAAACATTCTTGCAAACTGTCTAAATGGAATTGTACATGTCATGCAAACATTCATATGAAGAGTTTTAAACAACAAATTAGTCATTCAGAGAACAAATTTTATTTTTGAACATGAAACATTTGGTGACCTAACAGCTGGTTACGGGCCTGTAGTAAAACATACTTTAGTTAATCACTGATTTACTTTTTTAAATAACTGCCTCTTTCTGTCACATGTTAACACTCAATTGTGTTAGATGTGAACACAATTGAGTGTTCACACACACACACACACACACACACACACACACACACACACATGTTGGGTTTCCATGTTTTATGGGGACTTTCCATAGACGTAATGGTTTTTATACTGTACAAACTGTATATTCTATCCCCTTACACTGCCCCTATCCCTAAACCTAACCATCACAGGAGACATTCTGCAATTTTACATTTTCAAAAAACATCACTTAGTCTGATTTATAAGCTGGTTTCCTCATGGGGACCAAAAAATGTCCCCACACGGACAAGGATTTTGGATATTGCCATCGTTGTGGGGACATTTTGTCCCCATAACGTAGGGTATACCTGAACCACACACACACACACACACACACACACACACACACACACACACACACACACACACACACACACACACACACACACACACACATATGTTGTTTTTTATGGTTTACGGGGACTTTCCATAGGCGTAATGGTTTTATATTGTACAAACTGTATGTGCTATTGCCCTACACCTACCCTACACCTAAACTTAGCCCTCACAGGAGACGGTGCATTTCAACTTTCCCCCCAAAAACTTACTCTGTATGATTTATAAGCATTTTGAATTATGGGGACACTGAAAATGTCCTCATAAATCACCTTCTCCTTGTAATACCTATGTCATACCCATGTCATTATACAAATTTGTGTCCTCATAAACCACATAAACATGCACACACACACACACACACACACACACACACACACACACACACACACACACACTTACGTATATCCAACTTGGATCTGTAGTAATCTGAATTGCAAATCTTTTAGAACACTATCAGAACAATGGGGTCTTTGTGTTATGTTTTTCTTAGGAAGTTGTCTGTGAGCAAAATTCCCCATATATTGGCAGGTGGGGCATTGCTACATACTAGTTTGCTGCTAAATATTTTCTAAACGGCCTTATGTGTTCAAAGTTCAACAATAACTGAAGTAATTATGTAGTGACTCAGCTTGTTACTCTGGTTCAGCAACACGCTCTTAAAGAATCTTTTTTATTGTCCTCTTGCATCATTGACAAACTGTTTTACTGTTTGACACTGTAAAGCTGCTTTGACACAGTCTAAAACACTATATAAATAAAGGTGACTTGACTTTAAATGTCACATTACAATAAGAGGGTTGATTTGTCAAATTCAATCACTCGACAACAGGCAGAGACACATTCCTTTAACTGACGATTCTACACGATATGACGGGTAAAAGACCTGTTCTTTAAAAGAGCAATGTAGAAGGAAAAAAGTATGGACTGGCCTTTCAAACTTTTCAATGTATGTTTTTGGTGATGATGATGGAAGTTTGCTTGCATTTAATCAGTGTGTTTAATCAAAACTTTTTCATAAGATTATGTGCCTCTGGCCGCTGACAGTTTCAAAGTACTTTTTCATACCCGTGAAGTAGGAAGAACAACTGCTGATGGAACTTGCCTGACATGCATTCTCTCTGTCATCTCTCTACATTCCCAGCACATGTGTTTTCTTCAAGAACTTACAATAATCTTTGAGTTTACAGTGTACAAATCAGAACCCGTTTAGGACCAGTTCTCAAGACCATCTTTTTATATTAAAAAAGTCTATACATCTCACAACGGTGAATTTATTTTACTGCTATTGTTCCATATTGTACACTAAAAATGCTGTAGAAACAATTTTCACTTGGAAATGGCTAGTTAATTTCTAAAATTGAATTTGGGTTATTGATCTGGACTGACAATTGTTAATAATTAGTGCTGGTTTGGGAATGCTGATGTGAAAGAGCATTCATGTGACACGAGTTCAATCAGGAGTGAGTCTCTGTGCCCATTGCACTTTACTTATGCGTATGACATACATTTCTGTGTAAAGAAATCCTTTCGCTGCAGGTGCATAGAGCCAATGGACATGAATCCAATACAGACTGAAAAGGACCCTTTTTATTTTATAATATGCATTGTGCAAAAAATATGCAAAAAGTGCAGAGTGCATGTGGATTAAAAAGAAGTGTAATTTCTGTGTAAAAATGTAAACTAAAATGTAACTATTATACTGAATGACACAGCATATACTTCTACATGGCTAGTGTTTGCATATTTCATTTTATTCTGACGGCATTGATAACATTTCTGACAGATATCATGATATTTTTTTGCACTCCCTTTCCCGAATGTCGTATCCAGTCAGCCATAATCTTTCCATAGGCTTTTTTTCTTATTACTGTCAATTTAAGTTCCAGTGATATCCAGCCTCTTAACCCTTTAACCCTCTGGTGTCATCGCCCACGGATAGGCGTTTTGTGGCAGATTATCCTGATAAGGCCGAAAAGAGACATTTTTTGATCATACAGATAAGAGCAATACACCATTCGAATCTGTCTACTTTTATTTGTATACACTCATAATAAAAACTAAATTTTGTGCTTTTGAAAAATAAAGAAAACAAACTCTCCGTGAACTGCTTTTTGAAAATGCATCACTAAAATGAACTGAAACTCAGCAAATACTTTACACGGAGACATGAGAAATATATCGTTATAATAGAAAGCTTGACATCTCTACTCTTAAATAAAGTAAGTCTTACCGAAAACATATATTCTGTGATAAAGTAATCTATATGAAACCAACAACAGGTCAATTGTCCTGTCTGATCTCATTATCTCTAATTAGGTCATGCCCATGCGCTGCTCACACTATTGATATTACAACTCTCCACATGAGATGCGCGGCATGTAATGCCCACATCACCGTAAACAAAGCAGCATCATGTTCATCTCGGATACTTTTCGGAAGAATACTGGAAGAATATTAGTTTACACTCTTTGTATATCAGCATGGTTATTGGATAACAAAGCTAACCATAATTTCAGTGTCACGTGTCCTTCTGTTCAATCAAAAACATTTTGTGAGTAGGTCTGTCGCAATGGCAATTTTTATTTTTGAATTAATGTATTTTTTATCACAGCAGAGGTTAGAAATGTCTGCCACAAATGAACAGTATTTTACAGTGGGGGGAGACTTTAGACTAGTCTAGTCTAGTGAAGCTCAAACGTCTTATATACAAATTTGATATTTAAAAAAAAAAAAATGTGTGGATTAAACTTTCAAAGTTAGCATTACAATGTCAACATATGGGTTTATCCAGTTGAATTGCCTCAACTTGCTCCCAAATTTTCAATACAACATTTCATTACTAGCTAATACTACTTCTGTAAACAGAACCGGCTTGTTCGGTCACCAATCAAATTATTTACACTACACAAATAAAAAAATGTTATTAAATTGGTTTGATAAAACGTTGAAACTCTTTTATTAAAAAATATTTTATTAAAGCACTTGACCTCATGTGCTTTTTTTCCAGCATATATCAGTTGAGATAAAACATGTTTGAAAACCAAGACATTTTTCTAAACTCTTTGAGTTTTGTTCAACGTTTTTACAAAGAAAGTCCTAAACATATACAGTATATGATAAACACACTGTAGATGGAAAGTGAACAAACAACATGCCCATTAGAAATTAGGCAGATTATATACGTTTTTCACCTGTGTTATTTCTATCTTTTAATCATTTGTCATTTGGGGATTGAAAGCATCGAATATGGGTCAAGAACACAGACACCGTGTTACGCCCCGTCAAGGGTAAAGGCACAACATGAAAGAGTACAACATTGTAGGATCAGAACGAGTCAGACAAATTAAGATTTGATCAGAACATCGAAACATGAGGAGCCGGAGTTCCAGAGAGTCCCCAAGAAAACAGTACAACGTCGTAAATCAGATCCCTAGCTAAAACCCGTCTGAATACAGCCTAACCAGCAAGCCTCTTTCATAGAACAGCTTGTAACATTAAGACAAAATAATACTTATTGATAAGTCCAATGCAGGAAGGAGACTGTCAAATTTGGGGCAAGTAATCAAGGCTGATGGTAAAAGAGATGGTCATCAAATGTGTTCCATGATTGAAATCACAAGCTACAGACTTTCTTAGATTGACTTCCCCCAACCAGCTAGCAAGACACAGACCAGACAGAAATTCCTTTGTTCACAGAACATGTCATTCTTTTCCTTTAGTTTCTTTTCTTCCCGTTGAGTTTCGTGTTCAAAAGTTAAGTTTGCCACGAAGGCCATCTCCGACTGCACCCACTTCAAATTTCAACTAGCAACAGACTCTGAGACCATGCGTCAGCCAATGCACAACAATTGGTTTCCCAAGACATCACTAGAACGACCTCTGAACTGAACCTCGGGAAACACCCTTTTCTGCAATGATGATGACAAAAGGGAATCCCTTAACACAAAGGCAACGCAAGTAAAACAACTCCAGATTTTTGATGAGCTGGTGCATTTAATATAAATTTTAGCCTCATTGAGAAACTCAATGCGAGGGTTAATTAAGTGATTGATGGTTGTTCAGGTCTAGCCAATAGCACATATTGCTGTAAACTTGGAATTTCACATTTTCATTCTCTAAACTCATCCTTTCCTCACTTTCTCTCTTTCTGCAACGTTTGAATGCGTGTGTTCATGTGTAGATTAGTTTACATGTCTTAGGTTATATAAATAAAGTCTTATTTATATTGAAAAGAGAAGTATTTTGTGTTTTGTGCTTACAAGTTAATGTCTTAAACTGCCGATCTTGTTACTCTGCTATTTAATAGTGTTTTCACTATATTTTGGATTTTAATATCCAGTGCAGAGTTGATGTTCAGTTAATCGCTGGCCGAATCATTGATCAGACGTGAAACAGTGAGTCTGTTCAAATTCCCTATAAAATCACAAATGATTCCCTTTGAGCTAAATCTACCTGTTTCCCTTTTACATTACATATGACCTTACAAGAAGAGTTATTTTGAAGCGAATGAGCAGTATTTTAATGAGAACAATGGTTTTAAAATACAATAGGCAAATTTTAGCTTTGGGAGCCAGCAAGGCCAAAATAACAATGTAAATCCAACTAATTCGTATACCTCTAACTACTCTGGTATACAAAAAAATAAAATAAAATAAAAATTATATATACAGACAGAAAGAAAATACAATTACTTCACTGCCTCCCTATCTTAAAAACAATCAATAAAAGGTTCCAACTAAAATGCCATCAGTCTCTATACCTGCCCAGAATATTATGTACAATTATTTACAAAGGTGAGCAAACAGGTTCAAACAGGTGGTTGGTATTACAAATGAGTTGCCAAGCAAGCTAACAAGCAATAACCAATATCTCACAGGCAAACACTTAAATGAACGCACACAAAGATAAAGAACAAAAAAACAGAGCAGTGCCACAGTCTGATTGTCTCCATTCCACGCCGCATTGATGCAGTAATTCATGCTAAAGGAGGCCCAACCAAGTGTTGAGTGCATAGAAATGAACATACTTTTCAGGAGCCTGACATTTCCATCTAAAATATCCCTTTTTATTGACCTTATATAATAATCTAATTTTCTGAGACACTGAATTTTGGGTTTTCAATATCTGTAAGCCATAATCATAAAAATGTCAAGAAAGGAGGCTTGAAATATTTCACTCTGTGTAATGAATCTATATAATATATGGGTTTCACTTTCTGAAATGAGTGACAAAAAATATTGACCTTTTTCTTGAAATTCTGGTGCGTTTTATTTATGAAAAAGCGAGTTGAAGAGTGTGTGCCATGATTGCAGTAAAATGGCTGATAGGACAGGAAAGTTTCTTTTACTGACATTATAGACTAACAACACCTCATCAGACCGCAATTCACTGTTGTTATACTGTAGCTCATGTTTATTGTACTGTCCCTATCCAAATTAACGTAGGCTATTAATACAATTAATTTCCCCCCACAATAAAAACAACATCTATCATAAACATCAAAGCCTTGAAATATTGGTTTTTATATGCATTTTATGTAAGTAGCTTGTTATTTATACTATTTTAAAATCTCATTGATTTACAAGCTATCATAATTTAACCGTTCTTTTTGGCCATATAAATAACATCTGCACCAAATAGTTTGTCTGGCTATTATTTCATTATCATAAGCTTCCGCTAAGAAAAATAGGCTAGTCCATTAGGTACAACATGGCCAACAACTTCATCGTCATAACACAACTAACACGCCAACAAAATATTAATTCAATGTAGGCCTATTATTAATAAAGTTTCAAGTTTAAACGTTACTTGTCCTCTTTTTTAAGTTCTTGATCTTCCTAGCGATGTTTTTGTTTTCTCGATAGTCTTTAGCTTAGACATCTATCAAAAGTGTCATGTTTACTGTCAGTGGCTGTTTTAAAGTACAGCACGCGATGCAATATACGTTTCTCAGGTTTAAATGAAAGAAGTGAGACTCAGTGATCGCGGAGTGATACGAGAGATGTGAAAGTAGCGCCGGCTTCGTTTGCTCGGCTGAATAATTATGATGAGAGCTGTGAGGACGGCTTATTTGCTATAAAGAGAGACTCGTGTTTCCATAGGCTGTTACAAATCTCTCAAACTAATAATCTAATCAATAAATTAAATTATTTTCACAAAGCAGTCTGCAGTCTGTATAACGTTTCGTGGAGTTGTTTTGTTCCCTCAGTCATTTCTGCGGTGATGGAGAGCAACAGGTGCGCTGAGGTGAGTTCGGGTGTCGGTTACCCGTCCTCTGGACACTCTCACCGGGCGGTTCTGGTTCTGGCCCGCGGTGGCAGTAAAGGGATCCCGCTGAAGAACATCAAGAATCTGGCCGGTGTTCCTCTGATCGCGTGGGTCCTGAGAGCTGCCTTGGATTCAGAAGTCGTTGACAGGCAAGTAGCCTATATTTTATATATTTTTTCTTATTTATATTTTCTTTCTTTCTTGTTTTAATATGATGGCTTTAATATGATTTTTGTTGTTCATTATGAATATGTTTGTGTATGGAAAACCAGCTGGAAAATAAACGTTTAGCTTTAATTCGTCTTTAAAAATAGGCTATCATTTTTGTAAGATATAAAGAAACAGAAGAAAAGAAAAACAAGAAGTAAAATAATTGATGTTATGTTTGGCAGCGTGTGGGTGTCCACAGATCACGATGAAATTGAGCGCGTCGCAAAAGTCTGGGGCGCAAAAGTTCATCGGCGCAGTCCTGAAGTTTCCAAAGATTCGTCCAGTTCACTGGAGACCATCCAGGAGTTCCTCCGACTGAGACCCGGTGAGACACACCTTGATTCGTTTTATGCCTCTCAAACATATGTCAAATGTTAAATGTAACAAATTTATAAATATAAAAAGACGTGAAATAATCTATGATAATATTGTATATTTGTATATTAGAAAATGTATTCATTAAACTTATTCAGATATGAATAACGAATGTAGCAGTGCTATAGTAGCCTAAGTAATAATATGTTACCTTAATGTACCGTAGCATTTTCTTTTTAGATAAAACTTAATTTTGTTGAAAAAAAACTGTTGAGTGTGGGGTATATTATTATTATTATTATTTTTTGGAAAGAACAAATATTTGTGAAAATGTATAAAATACATTATATTTTAGGAACTACATTTAGTATTATATGATGTAGATACATAGTATGTTAGGTTATTGATATGATATTGAACAGATATTAAACATAAATGTGGAAAGAGGAGTCTATTCTGCTAAATCACATATAATGGAGGTAAATCATTTGAGTATAAATAATAATATTAATATAACCTATTGTCAGTGTAACACAAACAAAATCATAATTGTTGTAAATTTAATAGAAAAAGTATATATGAATGATATAATAATGTAACGGGCAGTCCACTAAAAAGCGAGTTTAAGAACCCAAGTGCAGTTTTATTTACAAAAGAATAATCCAAAATCCAAACAAATGAAGACTTGACTTGAAAAACACTTGACTTGAAACAGACTTGACTTGGCATGAACAGACTTTGCCAGAGACAAGCTTGACTTGGCATGAACAGACTTGACTTGAAACAGACTTGTCATGGCATGAACAGACTTTGCCAGAGACAAGCTTGACTTGGCATGAACAGACTTGACTTGAAACAGACTTGACTTGGCATGAACAGACTTTGCCAGAGACAAGCTTGACTTGGCATGAACAGACTAGACTTGAAACAGACTTGACTTGGCATGAACAGACTAGACTCACCGACAACGGGATGCACAACCCATGTAATCATGATAATTCTGCAAACAGAGATGGCGACAAAGAGGCCAAATTTACAGACTGCAGCTTTAACAAAGAATATGTTGCTGAAATGTTGAGATAACTTTATCAGTGAGAATTTGTGTAACAAAGAGTGAAAGCTGGAATTTAAAGCATTTACAAGTAATTCAAAAAATATTTAATCTCTTCACCCTTTTAAAATGGCAATATTAAACAATTCAGAAAGGCCTCCAGCTTTATTGCATTGGTCATTTATTCTCTGGCTGTGTTTCAGAGGTGGACATCGTGTGTCATATTCAAGCCACGTCTCCATGCCTCCACCCTTATCACATCAGAGATGCCCTGAAGATGATCACCGAACAGGGTTATGACTATGTGTTTTCGGTGGTTCGCAGACACCAGTTTCGCTGGGAGGAGGTGGACAACAAAGGTATCAAGAAAACATCTCATAAACTTTCCAGTTAATTTTTTATGACACACAATCCTCCATGATCACTTAAAAGTAGGCTGCTTTAATATATATTATCATGACACCCAATCCTGTGGCTGTGTAATGTTAAGCTCATAACAAGAATAACAGGAAATACAATTCGAAGGTACAACTTTAATTTATGTCTTTTATTTTAATTAGAGTTTAAGAATCCAACTCCGCAGAACATTGACGTGGCACACAGACTACGACGACAAGACTGGCCCGGGGAGCTCTACGAAAACGGCTCTTTCTACTTTAGTACGAGAAAGGCTTGGGAAAACGGCCTTAAACAGGTGTGTCCACATCAAAATGTGGCTATTTGAAAATGTGCTTCGCTGATATCGGTGACGTGAGCTCCACACGATCACCGGGCGCTTAATGCTCATGTATCCCGAAGAGAGGAGCATAACCTCAGCTAGTCCTTCTGACATTTACTGCTGGCTCTGATGACTCTGTAGTGGTTAAACATAAGATATAATTAGTTTTGGGTAAATCTAACGGGTCATATTTGGTCTTTATTCTACTGTTCTATTGATATGTTAAAATGAAAATGAAAACAGGCAATGTTTGATATAATATTTCATATCATTGTAATGTATGTACTTTCCCTGAACTACATTTCTGCGGCTAATAATATGTTTAAATTAAAATAAAAAGAGGCAGTGGTGTTTGATATATTTTGTTTGTAAATACAGAGTAAGATTGCAGCAGCTGAAGCGAGCTGACTGATGTTATCTGTAATGAAACATCAGACGGATCCATTTGCAGCTTTTATTAGAATGGTCAAACAGAAATGGGTCAATCACCAACAATGGGAACAGCGAGGGCAAAGGAGAGACGTTGTCAGGCAGGGTGGTCAGGGCAGGCGGCAGATATCAGAGTCCGGGAACAATCAGTCCGAGTCGGGGCAACCAGAAGAGTATCACAGGGTCGAGGAACGAGGCAGGGGTAATAACCAAAAATTGCTTACCCTGCCTTTAAATATTTTACATTTACATTTATGCATTTAGCAGACGCTTTTATCCAAAGCGACTTACAGTGCATTCAAGTTACAGTTTCTACATTTTATCAGCTCTTGCTTTCCCTGGGAATCGAACCCATGATCTTGGCGTTGCTAGTGCCATGCTCTACCAGTTGAGCTACAGGAAAGCTTGAGAGCAGGAAATTTTGTGTGGATCAAATTAGAATAAAAAACAAAAATAAATTCAAGATGTGTATAAATAAACTCATAAAAATAAACGTTTGCAGCTTTCACAGTAATTATGTAAAAGAGCCATTTTATAACCATATCCCCCTGCAGCCCAAGACTGGTTGCCTACTGAAGCTAAGCAGGGTTGAGCCTGGTCAGTCCCTGGATGGGAGTCCTCTTGGAAAACTTGGTTGTTGCTGGAAACAGTGTCAATGAGGCCAGAAAGGGGGTGCTCACCCTGTGGTCTGTGTGGATCCTAATGGCCCAGTATAGTGACTGGGACATTATACTGTAAAAAGACGTTAAACCAAGCTCTTGACTCTCTGTGGTCATTAAAAATCCCAGGATGTCCTTCGAAAATGAGTAGAGGTCACCATCCAGGCCAAATTCGCCCATTGGCCTCTGTTCATCATCATGGCCTCCTAATCATTTCCATATCTACTTATTGGCTTCATCACTCTTTCTCTCTTCCAACAATCTTAAAAATAAAGGTTCTTTATTGGCATCAATGGTTCTACAAAGAACCTTTACCATCCATGA
This sequence comes from Schizopygopsis malacanthus, assembly GCA_027474115.1. Lineage (NCBI taxonomy): Eukaryota > Metazoa > Chordata > Actinopteri > Cypriniformes > Cyprinidae > Schizopygopsis > Schizopygopsis malacanthus. The sequence continues at coordinate 46,866,443 of CM049866.1, read as the reverse complement.
AAACTTTTCTAAAGAAATCTAAAGAACATTTTATGGAAAGGAAAGGATCCATTGATGTTAATCTTTCTTGCTGTAACCACGGGTACCAATACAGAACCTTTATTTTTATGAGTGTTCCATCAGTTTTTTGGGGAGAAATTACCTTTTAAGAATGAGCCGTGTTTGAAACCTCTTCAGATATTTTGATCTGTTCTCTGTGTTTTAGTTGGGCAAGATCGCCTACTATGAAATGTTGCCTGAGTACAGCGTTGATATTGACGTGGACATCGACTGGCCTGTCGCTGAGCAGAGGGTTCTGAGGTGAGCTGTTTGAAAAAACTCTGTGTCCGTGCAAAAATAATGACGACGATATAAATGCTGTCCTTTTCTGCAGGTTTGGCTATTTTGGCAGAGAAAAGAATGCAGCGGTCAGGCTGTTTCTGTGTAAAGTGTCTGGCTGTTTGACGAACGGACAGATATACACGTCGGTTTCAGGCGAGGACCTTGTGGCCATCAATGCTCGAGACGTGGCAGGCATACAGATGCTGCAGAGGGAAAATATAGAGGTATAGTCATGTAGGCTGGTACAAATAATGTGGTATCGTAGCCTATCTAGCAACACCTATAGCCATTTTCAATAACATTTCAATATGAATCCAAAAACAAAAAATTGCACTCTGGCCATCCAAGATGTAGATGAGTATGTTTTGGAGATTTGGAGAAATATAGCATTACACCCCTTGCTCACCAATGGATCCTCTGCAGTGAATGGGTGCCATCAGAATGAGAGTCCAAACAGCTGATAAAAACATCACAATAATAATAATAATTCATACCACTCCAATGCATCAGTTAACATCTAATGAAGTGAAAAGATGTGTGTTTGTAAGAAACAACTTTCATTAAGAAACGTTTTCACCTCAAACCATCGCTTCTGGCCAAAATATGAACCCATAATCCATATTAACGGTCCCTCTAGTGAAAAACTACATCCCCTGTTGTCCTGTCACATCAAAATCCACCCACATATTTGTGTAGAACTGTTTTGGACTCTTTCACTTGTAACCGGTTCTTGATCTGTCGAGTTTGTTCAAATGAAGACATCAACTCATCTACATCTCGAATGGCCTGTGAGGGTGAGTGCATTTTCATCTAATTTTCATTTTTAGGTGAACTATTTGTTTAAGAACACAAATGTGTATTAAGAAAGTAAACAGGGTTCATTTTGGTTTGATGTTTGGTAACTGTTGTTCTTGTGTATGTTTAGGTGATCCTCATGTCTAGTGTGAATGGACTGCTGTCCAAGGGTCTCCTGAAGAAGGTCGCCCAGCAGGCCGGCTGTGGACTCTGGTTTGGAAAGCAGCTGGAAGAGTTTGAGATAGAGCGGCTGATGGAAGAGAAAAAGCTGCGGTGGGATGAAGTGGCCTTCATGGGTGAGATATGATTAATAAAACATCCAGCTAAACCTAATTGAAGCTTGATATGTCTGCTGCAGATAGCCTCTCAATATATATATATATATATACATATATATATATATATACACACACACATATGTATATATATATATATATATATACACACACACACATATACATATATATATATATATATATATATATATATATACACACACACACACACACATATATATATATATATAAATACTGTATATATTTCATTTTGCCTGGTATTGTAACAATGCTTTACTTTTATACGTGAAAAGTAATCACAAAAATAATTTGGAGCTCTTTTATTAATTAACTTTGTGAGTTAATGTGGCAGTCTAGAGAATTTTCTATTATTTTACACTGGAAAAGTCTAAATGAATGTTGCAGTGAGCAGAGTGTGATATTTTCCTCACAGGTTCAGAGTCTGAAGACAGAGCAATCTTGTCTCAGGTGGGGTTGAATGGTGTCCCGTGTGACTCACCTGTGGCAAATCTCATCGCGGCGAAATACACGTGTCAGAGACCTGCCGGAAACGGAGCAGTTTGTGAGTTTGCCGAGTACATATTGACGCTGAAGAAAAAGAGCTTGCTGGAGGTGCAGCAGGATCACATTGACAGAGCCAATTTCTAGATTCCAGTTTTAATTAAATATTTACTTTAAACAATGTCTTTATATAACAAAACTGGGAAATTAATAGTTTCAGAGATGTTGCATTAAATTGCTCATTTGACATACATTTAGCCAATAATGTACCAAAATATTTTTGATCTTATTATATATAACTTTGGTAAACTAAAATGTTGTTTTTATTTTGTTTTCGGAAAGTTATTAGTTCAGAGATATTAAAGACACCTTGTGGGTTTAGATTCATGCAGAGTATTGATATTAAACTGGGCCACTAATATAGCTTTCATAATTTCATTTTTCGTAATTCTGGAACAGTGACAACAATGGTTCTTAAGGCAAGGTTTCAGGTATATATTGTAAAGTACATATTTCATATTTGTTCATTATTGTGCTTATGAAACTAATGATAAGTTGTCCGTTTGATGTTTTGCTCATTCATTTGACAGTATGTTTACTCAAAAGCAATGCAACTGTAACAATATTAAAGAGTTATGAATAAAATATATATTGTCTTGAGCAAGTGAAGTGAAAATTCAGCTGATGTCACTTTAGCATTTTGAGAAAAAAGGGGCTTTATTAAAGAAATATCAGATTCCTATCTGTTTAGTAACTGTGGTAATTACACTTCTTACAAATCTCAGATCAAGGATTTTCTGAAGTATCAGAAATACAGCTTCTGTACTGGTTAAACTTCAAGTGTTACAATGTGATGAAGAGAAACATGTAAGAAATGTTTCCATTACAGCTCTTCACAAATGCAGGAACAAATATTCTGCAGTGTCGTAAAAAACAAACAAAAAAAGGGGTCACTGTTCTCTGTGACCCCAACACACAAGTTGTAACAATGTTTTGTACCGCCTTTCCAGAATGTGTCAACTCTTTGCATGCACCCTAAAATTGTCACCGACTCAAAGCGTTTAGAGGATGAATCTCCTTTAAAAAATAATAGATTCTGCTCTGTGCTTTCCTTCCCGCCCAGCAGCATCACTTACAATCTGCGTGCCTGCTCTTTGGAGAGTGGAGATGACAGTCCCGAAGGTCATTGGTAGATGCATTACAATCCACATTACAATCAGTGGTTGATCCGCTGTAGAAGTTTATAGTTTGTTTTTCTGTTTAAAAAAACTAAATCAAAACAATGCCTTCACAAAAAAGAAAGAGAAAGAGAATGGAAGCTGCTAAAGGCAGTTCAACATTGCAGACATGAATTCAAAGATTATGTGACAAATAAAGAAACCTTGAAGACATGATATTCAATATCATGTCTAATACTTATACTTCCATTGAAGATGGCAGAAGCAAGCTCAGAGATTGAGGCAGAGCTCACTCTCAAAACATCTACAAAAAATCTGAAAACATTACAGAGCATGCTGTCTTCTCTTTTTAATTGTATATTTGTAGCAACTGGATAATTTGTATTAACAAGCACCCACCCTCTTAGTGTCCCTTTTTTTTGTTTTGGTTTGGGCCACTGCCCTTCAAAATGGATCTGGATCCAGAACACCTGAGAAGAGGTGATGCCAACCTCCCAGAGGACCTCGGATGATGCCAACCAATGATGAAACAACATACAGAACTACCAGATTTTGCTATAAGATTGATTGCAGCATATAATCATTGCTGTTAATAGTGTTCATCGTCTGTTTGATAACGTCATTAACTGATTGTTACCGTACATTTCTGCCATATGTGCATCAGCTTCACATTGGCGCACCTGATAAACTACTACTAAATATATTGTAGAAACTTAAATATTTTTGTAAAGCTGCTTTAGCAACGATTTGCATCATGAAAAACACTACACAAATAAAGCTGAATTGAATTGAAAATGTCTGTTCACGGCCCTGCTCATGACCCTAAATAACTAAAAGGGACAAATAATACCTGGTATACACAGATTTAGAATTAGTTTTCAGTATACTGTGTCACTAGCAGTTACGTCCATTTTGAGCATGTGAATGTTCCTGCTTTAAGTGGTTATTAAAACATTTAAAGCAGGAGCGTAGCCAGAAAGGAGACTCTGGGTGTGCATCAGAAAAACTGGGTGTGCCACATTTATTGTCAGATTAATGCGCAAAAAAAAACACAAGCATGCTTATTGGGTATTAATATGTTAGTTTAACCATTTGTAGGCTACATGTGTCTGTTAACCTATTCTCCATTTTGGATGTCTTTGAAAATCACTATTTTATATCTGCAACAAAGTGAGTGTGTGTGTGTGTGTGTGTGTGTGTGTGTGTGTGTGTGTGTGTGTGTGTGTGTGTGTGTGTGTGTTAGCATGCGTGCTGTATATTTAGTATTATTAAACCTTTCATTTCTGCGTATGTCTGTGTGTCTGTGTTTGTATGCTTACTGTTTATTAAGCATTTTTAAACCTTTCATTTCTGCGTGTGTGTGTGTGTGTGTGTGTGTGTGTGTGTGTGTATGTGACAGCGAGAGAGACAGTTTTAATGAATTCTCCATTGTGAATGTGTTCAATTTTCAGCCCTGCATTTCACATTGGCCTACCAGTGGTCTTCAACCCTGCTCCTGGAGAGCTACCGTCCTACAGATTTCAGCTCCAACCCCAATCAAACACACCTGAACCTGCTAATCACAGTCTTCAAGGATACTTGTTAATTTCAGACAGGTGTGTTGGAGCAGGGTTGGAACTGAAATCTGCAGGATGGTAGCTCTCCAGGAGCAGGGTTGGAGATCCCTGATATAAACTCTTAAAAAGAGAAGACTTGCAAAGAGTATTGTCACCTGTCATTTATTTCAAATATCTATATCTGCAACAAAATATGTGTGCATGTATATGAGTGTGTCTGTGTGTGTATCTGTGTAAGCAAGCTTAATGATTATTAAAATGATAGTTTAACCATTTCATTTCTATTTGTGTGTGTGTGTGTGTGTGTGTGTGTGTGTGTGTGTGTGTGTGTGTGCATGTTTATGTGGTTTATGAGGACACAAAATTTGTATAAAGACATGGGTATGACATAGGTATTACAAGGAGAAGGTGATTTATGAGGACATTTTCAGGGTCCCCATAATTTAAAACGCTTATAAATCATACAGAGTGAGTTTTTTTGAGGGAAAATAGAAATGCAACGTTTCCTGTGAGGGCTAAGTTTAGGTGTAGGGTAGGTGTAGGGCAATAGCACATACAGCTTGTACAGTATAAAAACCATTACGCCTATGGAAAATCCCTGTAAACCATAAAAACCAACGTGTGTGTGTGTGTGTGTGTGTTTCTGTGAGCCTATTGTCCATTTTCGATGAGTTTCACTGTCAGCTATGTTGGCCTAGACCCTAAAAGCATACCACCTTAGGCCTTAAAATTCTTGAACCCTGGTTATCGCTGCTTGCAGCTATATTGTTTTTGTTGTTTTTTTCCATTTTCCGAAGCTTTCTCGCTCAAGAGTGTCACCGACAATCACATACAGTATAACCTACAACAGCTCTTTAACTGCGCTCTAGTCAAACGCGCTCACTGTAGCCTAATCATTAACTACACACATCATAAACCCCTTTTAGGCAAGTACAATTTATGTCACATATTTGAATAAGACTAAACTCCTATTTAACCTGATGATCACAGGTTTAATAAAAAGACATTTTAAGTTTCTAATTATAACACCGCATTTCCACTCAAACAACGAACACATTATACAGTGAGCAAAGCACATTTACTTTATCAAAGAATAATCATTGACTTCAGTGACTAGGCTATGTAAAAATCTATTATGTAAAAACAGCTGTAGCTGCTACTAAATAAAAACAAAATGCTTTTAAATAATCCCTCCTTTTATTAAATCATTAACATCCTGCACTGGTGACTTAAACTGTACATGGGCCTACATATAATGTTCCTTTTAAATGACTTTTGGTGCAATAAACAATCTTGAATAGATGTCTTGCAAGACACATTAGAGAAAGCAGTAAAATATTTTTTATACATTACATTCAGGATCGCCAACAACAGAGCACAGTACATTTAATGATGCTTGTTAGCTGCTCAAAGGGCGAGACGGCGTGGTCTGGCCTTGAATGCCTCAATTATGTTATTATTATTTATTTATTTTTGAAAATAATTTTAAATTGTAATTAAATTTTAAATTAACAAATATTGTAAGCACTGCTTGATCTGTAAATTGTGAGGTCCCGGAACAAAGCGGGGTAATGAATCCGTCCGGCAAGTTTTTTTAATATTATTATTGAACTTTCAAAAATACAAAATTCAACAGCCAGTTCATATATATATGCTTTTATTTATGTAGGCTACACAGAGAAACAATAGAGAAACAAGATGTGCTTTCTGCCGTCTCATGCAGTCTCCGTGAAATGGAGCGCGTCACAGCAATGAACCGGCTACTTTATTAAACGAACGAACCAAAAAATACAAATCTTTAATTACGTAGTCGGAATGAAAAGGTGCATTTCTTTATTAAAGTTAGCGTCGCATTCTGCAACTTTACATTTTCAGCCGACACTGACTGAGAAGAAATCACTAGTTTATTAACGAATAATTCAAATGTTTTATTTTGCCTTTCCCCCAAAATTCATAATCATTAGCCTACTTTTGCCGTTGCAAGCTTTAGACGTGCGCTTGTGCGCGGAATAGGCTATACACCTATATATTAAAGGATGGTTAGTAGCCTAAGTTATTATATGAATCAATTTATGTGTGACTAGTGAAATCTTTAGTCGGGGACAGGCCTTCTTGGCACAAGGAACCGATCAATTTTTTTTTATAAAATGCTGTCAATTCGAAAAGTGCGCCTGCTAATCACGTCACGTTATATTGCAATGCAGAGTTATGAATGCGTAATAATAAGTACAATGTTTTTAATTTATTTCATTTCTTATGGGTGCAATGGCGGTGCTTTGGTCTTTCTTGGGGGTGCTGAAGCATCTGCTAGCCCCTCCTTTGCGCTGCCCATGTTTATTACGATTAAAAAAAATAATAATTCTGCATCTGATTTTAGGTGTGCCAGCTGCCACTGTGGGTGGCACCGGCACACCCTGGCACACCCGTGGCTACGCCCCTGATTTAAAGTACAGTTAAGTGATTTTTTTTTACACTGTAACACTTTTTTCAGGGATCACTGAAGTACATTTTACTTTATCAAACAGGAATTGTGTGTGCTCAAAAAGAACACTGAGTTCTCAAGTGCGTAGAACATAAAGAACCTTTTAATCCAACAGGTAGCTGAAATTGTCCGCACACTGGAAAAATTAAATCAGACCAAAAAAGGTCCATCAAAAATACGTTTTATTTTCATATAATAATAATAATAATAATTATTATTATTATTATTAATTACATTTATATAGCACTTTTCTGCTTTGTCTAAGCACTCAAAGCGCTCTACATTGTCAGGGGGTATCTCCTCATCCACCACCATATGAAAAAGTGCAAAGTGTAAAAAAAACAGACCAAAGAGCAGACGTTTCAGCCCATGCTTTCTTCGGTGCTCATGAGGCAAAAAAGTAACAACACACTTAAATAGGTGCAATTGCAAATTGTTAACAGCTGATCTTAATAAATGAGGGATAATTGTCAAGCCAACAATTTCTCTTTACAAAAAACATGCAAGATCCATCTAATTTAATCCAGTCGGGGTTAATGATTTCAACTCAAAAATCCAAAAAGCCTCTCTTTATAACAACTTTCTGTCTCGTTTACCACCTCTCGTATGCAGGAGAACCCTCTCAAAGCTCAAGAATTTGAAATCTGAATGAAGAAACTCAAAATGAAGAACAACCGGAGAAGTGTGATCTTGTCTCCTGATGGAGACAAGTACATCCTGTATGTTCAACAATTCTAGTGCTTAATGCACATTTCGTTTTACCAACACAATAAAGGGCTAGAACACAGAATAATATAAATCACATGCGTTGTTTTGCATGCTACCTCATAGAGAGGTCACATCAATTTTAGCAAGTATAATGTCTTCATCTAGATTTTTTTATGACTCACAGACATTTAAAAAGTCTCTGGCATCTCTAAGCTGGGAAGAGATATCACTAAAGGCCTCAAAAGTGGCTCTGTCAAACTATTGATACCTGCCACTAGAAGTCATCCAGGATAATTTTTTAGATCTTTGTGGACTTTGGGTAAAATATAGAATACGGGTTTAGTTGGAGAGTGGATGAAAAGATACTGTAATAATTTTTTCTGAAATCAAACCCTCCAAGTGTACCATCTTAAGAACATTTTCAGTTTCTCTTTGAAATCGTATGGTAGGGTCTGATGTTAGTAGATGCTATTTTGTAGCTGTCGAAAGACTTCAGAATTATAAAGAGTTCTGGACAAAATTACTAAGCCACCCCCTTTATCAGCAGGTTTAACCACTATGTCCTGGTTTCTGCATAATTTATCAATAGCATATTTTTCTGATGTCGATAGATTCAACTTTGCTTTGCAGGGGAGTCACAAAATTATTTTTCAACATCTCTTTCCACCAATCGGCAGAAGGTATTCATTGAAGGATTTGGGACATGAGGACACAAGAGGACATAGTTTCAGTGTCACGTGGCATTATGCCGAAACTAAAACAGCTGTCCAGATTTACTAGGTCTGTCATGATGACAATTTTTTATTATTTATTTTTAATCATAACAGAAGTTAATGCCATCTGCCACAAATGAACAGTATATTACTTGGAGTCAATGATGTGCAAATCAGTCTAGTGCAGCTCAAATATGTTAGACAAATTTAACTTTTATCGTGGATCAAACTTTTAAAGTCAACATTATAAAGTCGATATATAGGTTTGTCCAGTTTTATGGGCTCAACTCACTCCCATATTTTCGATGCATCATTTGGTTACTAACTACTACTTTTTTTGTAAACAGAACCAACTTGTTCTGTCAATCTGTAACTGCTGGAGTGACTTACAAAAGAACTCTCGCTGTCCTAATTTGAGTAAAATACTAGGACATGAATTGAAGCGTCAACCTTTTCATACCTACTGAAAAAAACTGCTGTAGAAACAATTTTCACTCAGAAATTGCAAGCAAATTTCACAAATAATTACAAGTGGCATTAAAATAAAAGTTAATTTTGAAGTACTTTAGTAACTGTTGCTTTATTTACAATTATTTGTTTTACTGTGCTCATAACAAAACAATTTAATAAAAAACTGCATAACTGCAACTTTTCACAAAAAGTTTTTTTTTGTTAGTTAGTTTGTCTGTTTTATGAAGGCTTCCATAAATTCCTTTTTTTGTAAATTCTGATCTGATCTGATACAACAGCTACTTGTATAGTCTTTTGGGGGCACTGTCAATAAAATGTACTTTTTTATGTCAAGTCATCTCTGGAAATGTAGTTATATGGAATTATTACTATTAAAACACAATTATGATTGAAGTTAATGCCCATTTACATCAATAATGAAAACTATAACAATAACTATAATGATAATATTATGTTTATTCTAAGGGCATACATTAGTTATTTTCTATGATTTTAACTGCAGCTCCTGTTGGTTGACCCCAACACAAAAGTTGTTACAATATTCATAGGTTCCAGCCTTTGCAAAATACATCTATGTGTCAAAAATTTGCATGCATATTCATGACCCTAAATGAGAAACAGTCACTTAATATAATTGATAAAAACATAAATTCTGGGTAGCAATGGTTAGTACAAAATTGGTGGTCAATCGGTTTTCACTCAGAAATTGCTAGTACATTTCACAAATAATAATGGCAAGTGAAATATTGAATTAAACAAGCATTTTTAAGTTGAAAGACTGAAACTGCATTTTCTTGTAAAAAATGTGTTTATATATATATATATATATATATATATATATATTTACAGTATAGACAAGTCAAGTCACTATTATTTGTATAGCACTTTTAACAATGCAAATTGTGACATCAGCTTGATATAAAGCTAAGTGGCTTTATTTTAGCTTTACAGTATTTAAACGGGGAAATAGTGTGTCGAAAGTGTCATTCTCCTCTGGCCAGTCAAAATCAGCAGTTTAAATCTAGTCAGATTGTGTAAAGGACTCATCTGGTTCCTGTGGTCTTGTCCCGATGGCCGTCTAGCAGACAAGGTCTTCACTGGGGATCTGTCTCTGGTGCTTATCTAGTTGTCCTGGTCTCCACTGACATTCAAGGCTGTCGTGATAAGTATACCTTATCATTATGCTGCCACCCATTTTGTGCGTGTGAAAAGTTGCTATTAAGACATATGTAAAGTACAGTTTTAAGAGGTTTATTTTATTATTATTGGTTTCTGAAAAATTCATGCCTAATTGTTTTCAGCAGTTGTTCCCCTTCATGGGAATTTCGAACTGCGTCCCCTAGGGGTCGCTATGGGAAACGCCCTCAGCGTGACTCGTGTCTGAAGATACATATGTAAAAACACCACCTGTTGTCTGAGGGTGAGGAAGCTGAGACTGAACTCTCTCAAACCTCCTGCCCTGCGTACGAAGAGCTGCTGGAGGTTATGGAACGCGCCACGGCGAGGCTTCACTTGCCGTGGGAGCGAACCAAGATGGTGGCGCCGCCGGGATGCCGCCGGGATGAGCGATACCTCTCCGGCCATAAACCCCCAGCTCAGTTGAGCCTTCCATTCCTTCCTGATCTCCATACAGAAGTTGAGAGGGAATGGAAAAAGCCGTTTGCCTCTCGCATCCACAGATTTCAGCACACTAGTTATGCTAACATTGACATTAACATTAGTTATGCTAACACCTAGAGGGTCATTTATGAGCATGTCGCTCCCTTCTGAGCGTCTGAGTTTCCTCTCATGCTGAGTGTCTGAGTTTCTCCGCTCCCCAGAGCTCTGTGATAGGTCGCTCTCCTTGTTGGTCGAGCTAGCATTGCTCCCCTCACCTAGAGGGCCATTTATGAGCATGCCGCTCCCTTCTGGGCGTTTGAGTTCCCTTACTCTGAGGAATGGTTTCTCCTCTCTCCAGAGCTCCTCATGGGTAGAGCTAGCACTTCTCCCCTCACCACAGAGGGTCACTTATGAGCATGCTGCTCCCTTATGGGCGTCTGAGTTCCCTCTCATTCTGGGGAATGAGTTTTCCGTCCTCCAGAGCTTGCTGTCTGTAGAGCTAGCTTTGCTCCCCTCACCTAGAGGGTCACCTATGAGCATACCGCTCCCTTCTGAGCATCTGAGTTCCCTCTCATTCTGAGGAATGAGTTCTCCGCCCTCCAGAGCTCGTGTTGGTAGAGCTAGCATTGCTCCCCTCACTTAGAGTGTCACTTACGAGCATGCCGCTCCCTTCTGAGCGTCTGAGTTTCCCTCTCACTTTTTAAAATCCACTCAGTGGTACAGTGCTCAGCATAAATGAGCACACCCCCTTTGAAAAGTACAATTTTAAACAATATCTCAATGAACACAAAAACCATTTCCAAAATGTTGACAAGACTAAGTTTAATATAACATCTGTTTAACTTATAACATGAAAGTAAGGTTAATAATATAATTTAGATTACACATTTTTCAGTTTTACTCAAATTAGGGTGATGCAAAAACGAATACACCCCACAACAAAAACTACTAAATCTTGTACTTTGTATGGCCTCCATGATTTTTAATGACAGCACCAAGTCTTCTAGGCATGGAATTAACAAGTTGGCGACATTTTGCCAGATCTATCTTTTTCCATTCTTCAAGAATGACCTCTTTTAGAGATTGGATGCTGGATGGAGAGTGATGCTCAACTTGTCTCTTCAGAATTCCCCATAGGTGTTCGATTGAGTTCAGATCAGAAGACATACTTGGCTACTGAATCACTTTCACCCTGTTCTTCTTCAGAAATCCAACAGTGGCCTTAGATGTCTGTTTAGGATCATTGTCATGTTGGAAAAGTGCACGAAGACCAAGGGCACGGAGTGATGGTAGCATCTTCTCTTTCAGTATAGAGCAGTACATTTGTGAATTCATGATGCCATCAATGAAATGCAGCTCCCCGACACCAGCAGCACTCATGCAGCCCCACATAAGGACACTGCCACCACCATGTTTCACTGTAGGCACCATTCATTTTTCTTTGTATTCCTCACCTTTGCGACACCATACAGTTTTGAAGTCATCAGTTCCAAAAACATTTATCTTGGTCTCATCACTCCAGAGTATAGAGTCCCAGTAGTCTTCATCTTTGTCAGCATGGGCCCTGGCAAACTCTAGGCGGGATTTTTTTTGTGCCTGGGCTTTAGGAGAGACTTCTTTCATGGACGGCACCCATGCATGCCATTCCTCTGCAGTGTATGCCGTATTGTGTCACGGGATATAGTCACCCCAGTTTGGCTTTCTACTTCTTTTGATAACTGCAGTGAACTTGCATGTCGATTTCCTTCAACCCTACTCATCAGAAGACGCTCCTGACGAGGTGTTAACTTTCGTGGACGAACTGGACGTCTCTGTGAGATGGTTGCAATTCCATCTTTTTTAAATGTTTGTACCACTTTTGCTACAGTATTCTGACTGATAAGTAAAGCTTTGCTGATCTTCTTGTATCCTTCACCTTTCTTGTGTAAAGAAATTATTTTCTTTCTCAGGTCATGTGACATTTCTCTTCCATGTGGTGCCATTGCTGACAGCATGAAATGGGAAGGGGTTTTCTTTAAGTAACACCCTTTTATAGTCAACTGTCTGCTGAACACCTGTGTAATGAATAATTAGACTCACCTGTGGTTGAATTCTTGTTAAATTAGACATTTGTAGTCTAAAATTTAGCTTTGCTACAGAGACTTTCAGTGGGGTGTACTAATTTTTGCATCACCCTAATTTGAGTAAAAATGTTGTTCTCTAAGTTATATTATTAACCTTACTTTCATGTCATAAGTTAAACAGATGTTATATAAAACTTAGTCTTGTCAACATTTTGGAAAATGTTTTTGTGTTCATTGAGATATTGTTTAAAATGTTACTTTTCAAAGGGGGTGTACTCATTTACGCTGAGCACTGTAAGTTCGCACATCAAGGTTCTGCGTTCTTTCTAAAAATCCTATACTGTAGGGTTACGCGCACAGCTTCATGCCCTTTTTTGAGTTGGTCAAAGCCCCGGCTTGTGCCTTGGGCCCCGCTCCCTTTGTCCCATATATTTTGGGTCCAAAAAAAATAAAAAATAAAAAAGGGGTGTCGCTACAAAAGGGTCTGTTGAGACAGTTCCCTCAGCAAGCTCGTGCAGAGCAAGCGGTAGCTTCTGAGTGACCGGCCAGGACCTAGTTACTACCACTAGGTGCTTGGCCATATCCCCATAAAGGAATCTTTCTGATTCCAGACATTTGAGCTCTACCCTGGGTCCGGTAGTCCCGGCACCCAGCAGGTAAGGATTTAGGGTATGCAGCTCAGGCTTTTTGGCCGTAAGGGGTAATGTCACTGACAGCCATCAACCGTCCCGGGGGCAACACCCTTAGCCTGGTAGAGTTGGCTTAGTGCTCGCCTTTTTCGCGAAATTGGCTTGCACTCCCCTCAGCATGGTGGCGTGGGTATAGCGTTCCCCATAGCGAATCCTAGGGGATGCAGTTCGAAGTTCCCATGAAGGGGAACGTCTCAGGTTACATATGTAACCATGGTTCCCCAAGTGGGGAACGAGACACTGCATCCCCTAGGCTTTGGGCCATGCTTCAGACGCAAGCTTCAGTTGAAGAAGCGGATGATGTATTCTCCCGGCGGCCCTTATATTGTGGTCGCGCCGGTAGTGACGTCATGAGCTGTCGCCGGCCAACAGGTGGTGTTTTTACATATGTATCTTCAGACACGAGTCACGCTGAGGGCGTTCCCCATAGTGAACCCCTAGGGGACGCAGTGTCTCGTTCCCCACTCGGGGAACCATGGTTACATACGTAACCTGAGACGTTTTCAGTGTAGGTGTGAAAAGCTCAGGCAGTCTGAAAAAATAAAGTCACCTAGGATGCTTTGAGGGCGACTAAAACATGGGCTAATTTTCCTTTTTGGGTGAACTAGCACTCACACACATTATCAACACATCTCTCCTCACAGACATCTTCCCCACTGCGTTCAAGCAGGCTCAGGTAACCCCACTGCTCAAAAAACCTATATTAAACACTTATCTTATAGAAAACTACAGACCTGTCTCTCTCCTTCTATTCATAGCCAAAACACTCGAACGAGTTGTCTTCAACTAGTTCTCATTCCCAGAACAACAAACTTGACGCTAAACAGTCAGGTTTCAGGAGTGGCCATTCGACTGAGACTGCTCTACTCTCAGTCACTGAAGCCCTGCGAATTGCAAAAGCCGATAGCAAATCATCAGTCCTCATTCTGCTATATCTATCTGCCGCTTTTGACACCGTCAATCATCAGATCCTCCTGTCCACCCTCTCATCACTAGACATCACTGGGATTCCACTTCACTGGTTTGAATTCTATCTCACTGGTCGGTCTTTCAGGGTGGCCTGGGGAGGGGAGGTATCCAAAGCACATCAATTGGTCACTGGGGTTCCCCAGGGCTTGGTTCTTGGACCCCTCCTCTTCTTCACATACACTACATCACTGTGTCCCATCATACAGACACATGGCTTCTCCTACCATTGCTATGCTGATGACACACAGCTCTATATCTCTTTTCAACCAGATGATCCAACGGTAGCTGCATGGATCTCAAGCTGCCTGGCAGACATCTCGGCATGGATGAAAGAGCATCACCTACAGCTCAACCTGGCAAAGACTGAGCTTCTTGTCTTCCCTGCCACTCCAACTCTACAGCTTGACTTCACGATTCAGTTAGGTTCATCAACAATTACGCCGTCAACTTCTGTCAGAAATCTTGGTGTAATGTTTGATGACCAGCTGACCTTCAAAGAGCACATTGCAAAGACTGCTCGATCTTGCAGGTTTGCACTACACAACATCAGAAAGATCAGGCCCTTTCTGACAGAGCATGCTGCACAACTTCTTGTCCAGGCCTTTGTCATTTCTAGACTGGACTACTGCAATGTTTTTCTAGCTGGACTTCCATCAAACACAATCAAACCTTTACAGATGATTCAGAATGTAGGGTCACAACTGGTCTTCAACGAGCCCAAAAGAGCCAATGTTACACCTCTCTTTATCTCCTAACACTGGCTACCAGTTGCAGCTCTCATCAAGTTCAAGACACTGATGCTTGCATATAGAACAACCACAGGCTTAGCACCCCCTCCAGAAGTCTGAGATCTGCTAGTGAATGATGCCTCGTGGTACCATCACAGAGAGGCTCAAAATCACTCTCCGGAACATTCTATTCACCATTCCTGGCTGGTGGAATGATCTCTCCCCCCCCCCCATCCGGAACGTTGGATCCCTGTCAATCTTCAAGCAACAACTGAAAACTCACCCCTTTCAACACTACTTGACTTCATCCTAAACTTAAAACAACTTCTTTCTCTTTATCTTTCTCTCCTTCCCTTGCTAGCTTGTACTTATTTGAACAATGCCTGAGACTTGGTGTTAGAGGCACTTCCTGTCTGTTTGCCTCTTCAAGATGATTTCGCTTTATGTATTCCCCAATTGTAAGTCGCTTTGGATAAAAACGTCTGCAAAATGACTAAATGTAAATGTAACTAACCCTTCAATTCACTTGCCCTTACTTTGTTACTTGCCCTTTCTTTGAAATTCATTGTAAAATTTACTAGCAATTTCTGAGTGACATTTTTCTTATAAACCAACTTGTTTTTCAGTGTAGTTCTTGACCTCTGCTAGTGCAATACAATTATTTGTTACTTTTAAACACTCTAAAAAAACTGGGTCTATTTTTCAACCCAAACGCTGGGTTGAGACTGTTGGGTAAGAAACTTTGAGACTGCAATCTTTTCACAGCTAAAATATTTATGTGGTGACAGGTAACAGAACAAGACAGAACAAGTGTTACGACATTTTTTAATGTCAATAAATCAACAATTAATAAAGTATGTTTAACTTCAAAGTTAACATATATTTTAATATTACTTTTTAAATGTAACATTTTAAGGTAGAAAGACTCAAATAGTATTTTCTTTTAAAACCTACCACAATAATTTTGGGGCCAGTTCCCATGAAAGGTCTATTTTCATAGTGCAAAAGACATATCACAACTGTGAATTTATTTATAGTTATTGTGCTCTTTTACACTGGGAATAAAAAAAAGGTCACTGGGAAATTGCTAGTACATTTAAGAAACACTGGGTTTATTTTACAACCCAAATGCTGTGTTGAGACAATTTAGTAAGGAACTTTGAAAATGCAATCTAAAACATTTGAGTGGTGCCGGGTGACAGAACAAGCCAGTGTTACAAGACAGTTTTTTTATTTTTTATTAAATTTTTTTATGTAATACACTGTTAATAAAAAAAATAATAAAGCTGAGTTGAAAATAAAGCAACGGTTACTAAAGTATGTTTTATTTCAAAATCCATGTTAAATGTTGTTAGTTTAAATGTCAGGCAGTTTCAAAGTTCACTCTCCTCTCCGCTTCTATTCATTTCCTAATATTGTTACACAGAATTTAATATGGATAAGCAAAGTGATATCGGCACACAGAGACTCACAGCCGTTTGAACTTGCGTGACATGACTTGCGGGACATATTAGTAATTACTCGAGCACTGACACAGAACAAGTTTGTTTTGTTTACAAAAGTAGTATTAGCAAGAAACCAAATGTTGTATCATAAATATGGGACCGAGTTGAGCCCATGAAATTGCCCAAATCTATGTCAACATTTTAATGTTGTCTTTGACAGTTTGATCCACAATAAAATTCATATTTGATTAAAAAAATAGAACTGCAGATAAAAATTGTCTTACTTTAAATACATATGTTCTTTAAATAATTAATTTGATCAGGTAAAGCATGTACTCACTATACGCCTAATTAAAAGAAGGAAAAAAGTCTCTGGCATCTCTAAGCTGGGAAGAGATATCACTAAAGGCCTCAAAAGTGGCTCTGTCAAACTATTGATACCTGCCACTAGAAGTCATCCAGGATCATTTTTTTGATCTTTGTGGACTTTGGGTAAAATATAGAATACGGGTTTAGTTGGAAAGTGGATGAAAAGATACTGTAATAATTTTTTCTGAAATCAAACCCTCCAAGTGTACCATCTTAAGAACATTTTCAGTTTCTCTTTGAAATCGTATGGTAGGGTCTGATGTTAGTAGATGCTATTTTGTAGCTGTCGAAAGACTTTAGAATTATAAAGAGTTCTGGACAAAATTACTAAGCCACCCCCTTTATCAGCAGGTTTAACCACTATGTCCTGGTTTCTGCATAATTTATCAATAGCATATTTTTCTGATGTCGATAGATTCAACTTTGCTTTGCAGGGGAGTCACAAAATTATTTTTCAACATCTCTTTCCACCAATCTACAGAAGGTATTCATTGAAGGATTTGGGACATGAGGACACAAGAGGACATAGTTTCAGTGTCACGTGGCATTATGCCGAAACTAAAACAGCTGTCCAGATTTACTAGGTCTGTCATGATGACAATTTTTTATTATTTATTTTTAATCTTAACAGAAGTTAATGCCATCTGCCACAAATGAACAGTATTTACTTGGAGTCAATGATGTGCAAATCAGTCTAGTGAAGCTCAAATATGTTAGACAAATTTAACTTTTATCGTGGATCAAATTTTAAAGTCAACATTATAAAGTCGATATATAGGTTTGTCCAGTTTTATGGGCTCAACTCACTCCCATATTTTCGATGCATCATTTGGTTACTAACTACTACTTTTTTTGTAAACAGAACCAAATTGTTCTGTCAATCTGTAACTGCTGGAGTGACTTACAAAAGAACTCTCGCTGTCCTAATTTGAGTAAAATACTAGGACATGAATTGAAGCGTCAACCTTTTCATACCTACTGAAAAAAACTGCTGTAGAAACAATTTTCACTCAGAAATTGCAAGCAAATTTCACAAATAATTACAAGTGGCATTAAAATAAAAGTTAATTTTGAAGTACTTTAGTAACTGTTGCTTTATTTACAATTATTTTTTTTACTGTGCTCATAACAAAACAATTTAATAAAAAACTGCATAACTGCAACTTCTCACAAAAAGTTTTTTTTTGTTAGTTAGTTTGTCTGTTTTATGAAGGCTTCCATAAATAATTTTTTTTGTAAATTCTGATCTGATCTGATACAACAGGGGAGTCACAAAATTATTTTTCAACATTTCTTTCCACCAATCTACAGAAGGTATTCATTGAAGGATTTGGGACATGAGGACAAAAGGGGACAAGATGATTCGCTTTATGTATTCCCCAATTGTAAGTCGCTTTGGATAAAAGCGTCTGCAAAATGACTAAATGTAAATGTAAATGTAACTAACCCTTCAATTCACTTGCCCTTACTTTGTTACTTGCCCTTTCTTTGAAATTCATTGTCAAATTTACTAGCAATTTCTGAGTGACATTTTTCTTATAAACCAACTTGTTTTTCAGTGTAGTTCTTGACCTCTGCTAGTGCAATACAATTATTTGATACTTTTAAACACTCTAAAAAAACTGGGTCTATTTTTCAACCCAAACGCTGGGTTGAGACTGTTGGGTAAGAAACTTTGAGACTGCAATCTTTTCATATCTAAAATATTTAAGTGGTGACAGGTAACAGAACAAGACAGAACAAGTGTTACGACATTTTTTAATGTCAATAAATCAACAATTAATAAAGTGTGTTTAACTTCAAAGTTAACATATATTTTAATATTACTTTTTAAATGTAACATTTTAAGGTAGAAAGACTCAAATAGTATTTTCTTTTAAAACCTACCACAATAATTTTGGGGCCAGTTCCCATGAAAGGTCTATTTTCATAGTGCAAAAGACATATCACAACTGTGAATTTATTTATAGTTGTTGTGCTCTTTTACACTGGGAATAAAAAAAAGGTCACTGGGAAATTGCTAGTACATTTAAGAAACACTGGGTTTATTTTACAACCCAAATGCTGTGTTGAGACAATTTAGTAAGGAACTTTGAAAATGCAATCTAAAACATTTGAGTGGTGTCAGGTTACAGAACAAGCCAGTGTTACAAGACAGTTTTTTTTTTATTATTATTACTTTTTTAATGAAATACACTGTTAATAAAAAAATAAATAAAGCTGAGTTGAAAATAAAGCAACGGTTACTAAAGTATGTTTTACTTCAAAATCCATGTTAAATGTTGTTAGTTTAAATGTCAGGCAGTTTCAAAGTTCACTCTCCTCTCCGCTTCTATTCATTTCCTAGTATTGTTACACAGAATTTAATATGGATAAGCAAAGTGATATCGGCACACAGAGACTCACAGCCGCATAAACTTGCGTGACATGACTTGCGGGACAGCAGTTTATGCCCATTTACACCAATAATGAAAACTATAACAATAACTATAATGATAATATTATGTTTATTCTAAGGGCATACATTAGTTATTTTCTGTGAATTTAACAGCAGCTCCTGTTGGTTGTTTGGTTGACCCCAACACAAAAGTGTTGTGTTACAGAGGTTACAGCCTTTCCAAAATACATCTATGTGTCAAACATTTGCATGCACATTCATCACATTCCTAAATGAGAAACAGTCACTTAATATAATGGATGAAAACATCAGTTCTGGGTAGCAATGGTTAGTACAAAAATTGGTGGTCAATCAGTTTTCACTCAGAAATTGCTAGTAAATTTCACAAATAATAATAGCAAATGAAACATTGAATTAAACAAGCATTTTTAAGTCAGAGAACTAACTCTTTAATTCAGTTACTTGCCCTTTCTTTGTAATTCATTGTGAAGTTTACAAGAAATGTACCGCAATCTTTTCATATCTAAAATATTTGAGTGGTGACAGGTGACAGAAGAACGTCTCGGTTACGTATGTAACCCTCGTTCCCTGAAGGAGGGAACGGAGACGTCACGTCGGATGACCGACGAATTGGGATCTCGCCAGAGAGACCTATCCACTTCGAGTGTAACTAAACGAGCCAATGGACATTGGCATGCGATCATTGCATCCAGCTGCCGCTGATCACAGCGTGAGTATAAGAGGCAGCCGGTGCACCGCATTAATCATGTTTTCGCTGAGGAGCCGAGCCGGAGACCCGGCCGCCCAGCGGTGGTACAGCAACTGTGGCGACGTGACGTGACGTCTCCGTTCCCTCCTTCAGGGAACGAGGGTTACATACGTAACCGAGACGTTCCCTTTCAGTCGGTCACTCCGAGTCACGTCGGATGACCGACGAATTGGGATCCCTACCAAAGCGCCACAGGAGCTGCCTCTTCCAGCGCCCTGTGTAGACCTCCTGATCCTTCCTATAAGGCAGACGATAGGACCGGGCTACACAGAGAAGGTCGACTACTGCTGTCCCTAGAGCAACCCAAACAGTAGGACTTGAATAACACTGGGAAGTGTGCCCTTCCACTTGGAAGAGGCTCACTGCGGAGTCACCTCCTCCCAGAGGGGGTTAAGTGACATTACTCACGTGAAGTAACCCCGTAGGGCCCAATGCACATGGAAGTCTCTGTGATGGCTCAGGCTGCATCATTAGAGACGGCAGAACATGGTCTACCTGGGGAACACGGTTCTAATAAGTATACCGTGGAAAACACATATGGGATCCCAACAGGGTCACTCATATGGGCACTAGCCTCACACCAGATTTCAAGAATTCATTGGCTGAAAGGCCTGGCACCGTACATTCCGCCACGTCTGGGCACCGGAGTGCTGGAGGACTCGACAGGGTTTGCCCGGTTAGGGAACTCTCTGGAGAATAAGGCGTTTAGGGACGCCGCAAGCCGACTCTGAACAGGGCCTCTCAGTGCCACTACCCGTTTGAGGTGAGAACACAGGAGGAAACCGGTTCGACACGCAGGCTATAGAACCTAGCGAACGTGTTGGGAGTCGCCCAACCCGCAGCTCTACAGATGTCTGCTAGCGAGGCGCCACGAGCCAGTGCCCAGGACGATGCAACACCCCTAGTGGAGTGAGCACGCAACCTGAGCGGGCAGGGCACACCTTGTGCTTCATAGGCCAAGGTGATAGCATCCACTATCCAGTGGGCCATCCTCTGCTTGGAAACAGCCTTCCCCTTCTGCTGTCCACCGTAGCAGACAAAGAGATGCTCTGAGGTCCTAAAGCTCTGAGTTCTATCCGTGTACTGTCGCAGTGCGCGTACCGGACAGAGCAAAGCTAGGGCTGGGTCTGCCTCCTCCGGGGGCAGCGCTTGCAGATTCACTACCTGGTCCCTGAAGGGAGTGGTAGGAACCTTGGGCACATAGCCAGGCCGGGGCCTCAGTGTTGCACTGGAGTCAGCCGGCCCAAACTGAAGGCACGAATCGTCGACCGAAAATGCCTGCAGGTCCCCCACCCTCTTGATCGAGGCCAATGCAGTCAGGAGTAGGGTTTTCATAGATAAAAACTTCAATTCGACTGACTGCAAAGGCTCAAAGGGGGCAGTTATTAGGGCTCTTAGCACCAAAGCCAAATCCCAAGAGGGTAGAGAGGGGGGCCTAGGAGGGTTCAACCTCCTGGCCCCTCTAAGAAACCTGACAACCAGATTGTGCTTCCCCACCGACTTCCCCTCTACGGGGTCGTGGTAAGCAGAAATAGCGGCCACATAAACCTTAAGGGTGGAAGGGGACAGCCTACGCTCCAACCCTTGCTGTAAGAAGGAAAGCACAGCTCTGATCGAGCATCTCCGGGGGTCCTCCTGGTGGGAGGAACACCATTCGACGAACAGGTTCCACTTCAGAGTATAGGCCCGTCTCGTGGACAGTGCCCGTGCTGAAGTGATAGTGAGTGCTACCTCCTGGGGTAGGTCAGCTAGAACCTCCGCGTCCCATCCAGGGACCATACGTGGAGTTTCCACAGGTCCGGGCGCGGGTGCCATAGGGTGCCCCGTCTCTGAGAAAGCAGATCCTTCCTCAGAGGAATTGGCCAGGGAGGGGCTGTCGCGAGGAGCATGAGTTCCGGGAACCAGGTCCTGTTGGGCCAATATGGAGCCACTAACAAGACCTGCTCCTCGTCCTCCCTGATCTTGCACAGTGTCTGTGCTAGCAGGCTCACTGGGGGGAACGCATATTTGCGCAGGCCCCGGGGCCAGCTGTGTGCCAGTGCATCCGTGCCGAGCGTTGCCTCGGTTAGGGAGTAGAACTCTTGGCAGTGGGTGGTTTCTGGAGATGCAAACAGGTCGACCTGGGCAGCTCCGAACCGTCCCCAAATCAGCTGAACCGCCTGGGGATGGAGTCTCCACTCGCCTGGAAGTGCTGCTCGGGACAGCTCGTCGGCTGCCCGATTGAACACTCCTGGGATGTGGATGGCACGAAGGGACCTCAGATGCTTCTGACTCCAGAGGAGGAGGTGGCGGGCGAGTTGCGACATGCGACGGGAGCGCAAACCGCCTTGCCGGTTGATATACGCAACGGTCGCAGTGTTGTCCGTACGGACCAGAACGTCCTTGCGCTGAAGGCGCCCTCTGAGATGGCTCAGGGCAAGGCGTACTGCTAGCAACTCGAGGCAATTGATATGCCAATGCAGTTGGGGACCCGTCCAAACCCCTGATACTGCGTGCCCGTTGTACGTGGCTCCCCAGCCTGTGGATGAGGCATCTGTGAATACCACAGCATGCCTGGATACCTGCTCCAGGGGCACTCCTGCCCGAAGGAACGAGGGATCTGACCACGGCCTGAAGGTCTTGCGGCAGGCCGGTGTAATCTGAACCCGGTAAGTGCCGCGTTTCCACGCCCACCTCGGGATTCGGCCATAGAGCCAGTGCTGAAGCAGTATCATATGGAGCAGACCGAGCGGAACTGTCACCGCAGCTGCAGCCATATGCCCCATGAGCTTCTGAAAGAGTTTCAGTGGGACCGCCGTCCTGCCTGATAAAGTCTTGAAGCAGTTCAGCACCAACTGAGCATGTTCCTGGGTGAGGCGTGCTGTTTGGTTGTCCGTTTGTTTGTATATGAAGAAAAAAGTATTCAGCATTTTGAAATGTAGAGTTTGTATTTATTTAACAAAATGTGGTTTTGGCCAGAAAAATGCTTGTTAGCAATAAAAAAAAAAAAAACTGTAAACACATCTGATCCAGCTAATCTGGATCAAGCACAATCCATCAAACACAATCAAACCTCTACAAATGATTCAGAATGCAGCGGCACGACTGGTCTTCAACGAGCCCAAAAGAGCCCATGTTACACCTCTCTTTGTGTCCTTGCACTGGCTACCAGTTGCAGCTCGCATCCAGTTCAAGACACTGATGCTTGCATATAGAACAACCACAGGCTCAGCATCCACCTACTTCCACTCACTATTACGAATTTACATCCCCTCCAGAAGTCTGAGATCTGCTAGTGAGCGACGCTTTGTGGTACCATCACAGAGAGGCTCAAAATCACTCTCCAGAACATTCTCTTTCACCGTTCCTGGCCGGTGGAATGATCTCCCCACCCCCCCATCCGGAATGCTGGATCCCTGTCAATCTTCAAGCAACAACTGAAAACTCATCTCTTTCAACTCTACTTGACAACTTAAAAGAAAAAAACAATTATCTTTCACTTTTTCAAAATCTTCATCTTTCTCTTTGTTTTTCTCTCCTTCTCTTGCTAGCTTGTACTTATTTGAACAATGCCTGAGACTTGGTGTTATTGGCACTTCCTCTGTATGTTTGCCTCTTCAAGATTAATCGCTTTATGTACTCCCCAATTGTAAGTCGCTTTGGATAAAAGCGTCTGCTAAATGACTAAATGTAAATGTAATCATATCATTTAGGCTCATTTGAAAATGACATGGTACGTGTGTTTGAGCAGGGTTGGAACTAAACTCTGCAGGGCTGTGGCCCTCGAGGAGCAGAGATTGACACCCCGTGGGATAGGCATAAAAATATCAAACTAGCTGTCTTTAATTAAAGGAATTAGTTATTTAGAACAATAAGACATTTGGGCTGTTACCAGGCAAATTAAATCAGTATAAAAAAATGTCATCTATGCAATGCAGACGAAACACAGAAACTTCTGAAGTGGCATTTAGATGTATTTACACAGTTTAATGCAGGACCTTAATGAATTATAAAAAATAAATACAAATCTAAAGGTACTTTAAATGTGAAATTAAAACTGCCAGTAGGTGGAAGCAAGTCACTGTTAATAGGTGAGTCATTGTGATTGAACCAAATAATTTAAATGGTTGATTCATTCAGGAACTAAACACCGTCATTGCTCAGAGATGCAAAACTGTGCAAAACCCTCTACATGCTTGGGAAGGGTTGATACCGAGATTTTATAAGCTGCTAGTTTGGTCTCCCTAGTCAAACACAGCTTACATTGCATAATAGAGTATAAACATGGCCAGGGGTTCACTTCAGCAGAATACGACGGGATTTCATCTTCAGCTGGGTTTGCACCACAACACCTGTTTTGTCCGTCTCCATCTTTCTTGTTATTTTAGCACCAGTTTGTTCTCCTGCCCATTATGTACTGCTGTAGTTTCAAGGGAGCTATTTTCTTTTTTTTTTACTCAATAATTAACACGATTTGAAATGTAGCAAAGTACAATACTTCAAACACAATATACTTAAATAAAAGCACAATTACATATTTAAAAAACGTGAGTAAATTTAATTTGTTACTTTGACTCTTTAGCTCTGAATTTGGGCAATATTCTTAATTAAAAACTGATCACAGATATTGATTGTATATTAATTTAGATATTTGATTATTCTGGAAATCCCATACTTTCAATTCTTCATTCATTGGAGACCAGGTACCACCCCTAATGGTGTTCCCCATGGTTCATTCATTGGTGGTTCGGTATGATCTGTCCTGAATGCCGATTTGCAAAAATACCACTAAACATTAATCTACTTGAAAAAACTATTTCAGAAGAGATCAGAATAAGTCAAATATAACAATTTATTATTAGTCAGGTAAAGTTTTATCATGCCAATTACATAATGAAACAGTTAGAAGCCGGCGTTTTCAGGGATGTACTGTTTCGCGCTCTTTGTAGTCAAGGTGAGCAGGTGCACAGAAAAAAGGTGGGGAATCATATTCAAATGCCTTACAAACAGAGGTGTACATCTAGAGATCCTCACCAATATGGATGCTGACTCCTTGATGGCACTGAGGAGGTTCCAGAAGAGGGACACCAGATGAGTTGTTCTCCGACCAGAGTACACATTTTTTTGGGGTGGAAAAAGAGAGATGCGAGAGGTACAGAATTGTTTCTAGAACACCAACTCCAGCTTGCCAAATATAATACTATTTCACTTCAACCCACCTGACACACCCCAACTGTTCATTAAATATCCTCAATTCGGCAATTGGTCTGGTTCCTGTGTCCTGACCGACACCCGGGAGTGATTACCACACAAATAAGACCCATCATTTTTTACAGCTACTAGCTCTCATCCTTCCCGGTTTGAGACCAGTAACACCGGCAATATAACTTATATACCATCCTTCTAAGCCTCCCCAACAAGCTTATATAGATTTTTTTATCTGTACATCCATGAAACATGAAATAGTAAGTTCTGTATCGCTAAGCCACAACATCCCAGCATAAATGCTTTCGATAAAATATTTGTTATTTAAGCATCAACATTTACAAACCACTTATTTTTAACAGAAAAGCAAGCAGGCTGCTGCATGCATGGTTTGACATGGAAGAATGCGACCAAAGAGTGCTCCCTTCATAATCTCACAATACACAATGGAGAGGAGAGAGAACTTTGAAAGTGCCTGCACTAAGGAGCACCATCTTTTCACAACAAGACTGAAAACAAGTGGAGTACAAATGATTTTCACTCAGAAATAGTTTGTAAATTCCACAAGTCATTCCAAGTAACATTAAATTAAACATGAGTTTTGAAATAATACATAGTTTCGTTATCATTGATTTATTTTCATAAAAAAAACTCTTGTAACACCGGCTTGTACTGTCACCTGTCACCACTCAAAAGTTTTAGATGCGAAAAGATTGAACTCTTCACCACGCAAAACAGTTTCAAAGTTCCTTACGGAGGTGGTTGACTTTTTTTTTCTAGGCTGATTGTGTTTATGTCTAAAGGCCTTTTCACACTGAACATAAAAATTGGCACGAATGTTCGGCGCAATGACGCTTTTGAATCGAAACGGTTTTTATCGTGATTTAAGCTATAATACAGCAAAATACTTGACTGCATTGTAGCATTTTTATAAAGTAATTGTTTACTTTGTGACAGTAAGAAGTGTTTGCCAGCAAGTATTGCTCGCGACTGCGGTAACCACATGCATGTCCATGTTTAATGCGTCTTGTAGCTATGTGGAAAATACAACCTGGTCTCATGGAATTGACGTACCTGGGTACACTTTTTAGTGAGACACCAAATACGTACCAATAACTACATATTACTGCAGTTTCCAAAAGAAACAAACACCAGAGGCAGTAAAACAGTAAAACATATTTTACTCCTTTTCACATTTACAGAGTTTTGATTAATAAAGTGTAATTTTCGCACAATTACTTGAAGAATATAATGTTACGACTTCAAAACAATATTAAAAAGCTGGGCGATTTGAAAAACTGATGCTTTTGAATGTTAACATCATACATATCCAGCCTCGTATCAATGAGTTTTCATAGACAGTAAGTTTGTTCGGTAGCTCGCGGAGTACGACAAGGTACGGCAACTTTTAGGGACAGACCCCGGATATTTGAATAATGAACCGCCACAATACGTTTCTGTAGCAACGCAACAAAAACACAGCAATATGTACCTATATCTACGTAATAAAACGTGATAGGGTTCACATATTTAACCTGTATTTTAGCGCCACATTTCTCTTTGAATAAGAGAAGAAGAGTTTCTCTTTGAAACTGTGGCGAAACGTGCAGTAAGATACGTAAAACGGTGTCGCACAAAAAGTGCAGAGAGGTACGTATTTTTAAGAGACCAGGTTGGAAAAATATCCGTCTGCCTATACACAAAGTATATAATTGGAACACAGTTCATTGATGGAGCTGATGATCTGAATGAGAGATGCAGATCAGGGGGAACGTGAGGAAAAGGATTAAGGACTGCAGCTTTAGAACACTAGGGCCTTTCGCACTGCTGTAGTTCCAGAACTAAAAGTACAGTACTAAAGCACTGGGACAATTTTGCGCAAACTTTTCCAAGTACCATTTAAAGGGTTGCATTCGCACCGACAGTGGGTAGTAAGAAGTGACGTAAGCCGGTCGACAGCGACTTTATTTGTGTGCGGCGTTCAACAACGTAAACAAAGAACGTCAAGTGATTAAAAGAACGGAAAGGAGGACTGAGAATCTCCAATGACATTTTGCAGTGTTACATTTCATTGATGTTGATAGAAGCACAAAACACCGTAGACGAAGTCTTCAGGTAAATACCGTTTATAAATGCTCTCAGTATGATACAATGTTTACACAGTATATGTTTACACAGTGTTTTAAATAATGGAGGGTGAGGGTGTTTTCGTACGTGTTTAGCCAATCAACATACATTTACGTCACGGATCGTTCGTAGAACTGTTTTTGACCTTATTTTAATAATAATAATAATAAACTTTATTTTCTATAGCGCCTTTAAATGAAGATCTCAAAGCGCTTTACAACAACAAATAAAACAATACACAATAACAATCAAAACACTACAAATAAAACAATATAAAAATAATACAAATGTTTAATTAAAAGCTACCCTAAAAAATTGAGTTTTAAGGTGAGATTTAAAAGTGCTAAGAGTTTTAGCTTGCCTTATCTCAATCGGTAAAGAATTCCACAGTTTTGGAGCTAATGAAGAAAAAGCCCTGTCGCCCATCGATCTTAAACGGGTTAAAGGAACAGTTAGAAGGCCAGTTTCAGACGAGCGAAGGTCACGTGTTGGAGTATAAGGAATTAAAAGCTCAGACAAATATTGAGGTGCCAACCCATGTAAAGCCTTGTAAGTAAGCATCAAAATGTTTAAATCAACCCTAAAACTAACAGGAAGCCAATGTAAAAACTCCAAGACCGGTGTAATATGATCTCTCATCCTAGTTCTAGTAAGGATTCTAGCAGCCGAGGTTTGCACTACCTGCAATTTGTTTAGGGTAGCTTTTGACGCCCCAGCCAACAAGGCATTACAATAATCAATCCGGGTAAACACAAAAGTGCTAATTAACCTCTCAGCAACAGGAAAGGACAGCATTGGACGTAGTCTAGCAATATTTCTAAGATGAAAAAAAATGTTTTAACAGTGCCTTGAACATGTGGCTCAAAAGTTAGATTGGAGTCGAAAATAACCCCCACATTCTTTAGTTTTGTTTTAAACTTCATAATTGAATCATCAACGGACAAAGTAATCGACCCAAATTATCTACAGTGTCAAAAGTGGCACTGAGATCAAGAAGGATCAAGATTGAAAATAACCAGAATCTGAAGCAATTAACAAATCATTAGTAACCTTGACCAGTGCTGTTTCAGTACTATAGAATTTGCGGAAGCCAGATTGCAAAGGTTCAAAAAGATTGTTTTCAGACAAATGAGAAATTAACTGAGAAGCAACCACTCGCTCCAGAATTTTAACAAGAAAAGGAAGATTGGATATGGGGCGAAAATTTGAAAGGTTTTCATAATCAATATTTGTCTTCTTTGGTACTGGGGTAACTGCAGAAATTTTGGCGGGACAACCCCAGTACACAAAGAGTCATTTATAATGCTCAAAACAAAAGGACACAAGGAAGCAAAACATGACTGAAACAAACTAGTAGGTATGGGATCAAGTAAAGAAGTGTCTGGCTTCATTTGAGAAACCTCCTTTTGAAGAGAGTATGAATCAAGTGTACAAAAATTAAAAAAAACAGTACCAGAATAAGAAACATTAACAGAAGGGGATGACAATGAAATAGAAGCACAAATACCCTTACGTACATTATCAATTTTGGTAGCAAAAAAGTCAAGAAACTTATTACAAAGATGAGTTGAAGCAGTAACATGTAAAGAACTATTACACTTTAGCAATTTGTTAATAGAGTTAAACAGTTGTCTCGGATATCTTTGGTTGTCATCAATCATCTTAGAAAAATAATCCGATCTAGCAGAAACAATTCTAACCTTATACTCTTGTAAACAATCTTTCCAAGCTTCATAATTAACAGTCAAACCAGAAAGACGCCACTTCCGCTCCATTTTACGACAAGATGTCTTCATCATACGCAAATCGTCATTATACCAAGTAGCAGGACGTACAAATGAAACAGAGCGTGACTTTTGAGGAGCAAAAGTATCCAGGCCAGACAGGAGAACAGAATGTAACATAGAAACCTTTGTCTCTAATGGATCAAATGAAGAGAAACTACTTAATGAGGAATCAATGAAAACAGAAAAATCAGAAAGCTCAATTGATCTCCATTTCCGATATGTCACAATACGAGAAGAGGAGATATTGGCACCAGGTAAATACAGATCAAAAAGGATTGCCAGATGATCAGACAATCCTAAGTCAACAGTAGACAACTGAGACACAAGAGAACCACTTGAAATCACCAGGTCTAAAATATGTCCTTTGTTATGTGTAAAACAGTCAACAAACTGATTCAAGTCAAAGCACTCCCGTAATGACAAAAAGTCTTTTGTTAATGCAAAATCTTTTTTGTCCATGTGGATGTTAAAATCCCCCTGAATAAGAGTTCTCTCAAATTTGAGGCACAAATAGGACAATAGCTCTGCAAATTCAGGTAAAAAGTCTTTGTTTGCCTTAGGAGGCCGGTAGACTGTAACTTTAGCAGTAGAAAGAGACTCAGAAATAGTCAGAACAAGGCATTCAAATGAATTAAACAAAGGAGCAGCTACGGGACTTAAACTGTATTGTTGATTATACAACACAATGATACCCCCAGCTCTACCAGAGGATCGCGGGAGATCAAATAACCCGTAGCCAGCAGGAGTAAGTTCGTTAAAAAGAAGACCATCCGACTGCTTGTGCCATGCTTCAACCAGACATAGAATGTCCAGTTTTTTTTCCACTATAATGTCAGATAAAGTCACAGCTTTGTTGTTAACAGAACAAGCATTAAAAAAACACAGATTTCAACAGGCGCGGGGACTCAGAAAATGCCCGAAAGATCTATTCTTGTATAGGCACAGACAAGTTGTTATAGTTAATCCCAGCAGGTCTGTACAGCAGCCTTTGAGGTTTACGAAAAAATGTGGGATAGGAGACAACATCATATGACAGATGTGCAAAACTGCGCCTTGAAGAGCGATGGATGTAGCGTTTACGACGAAGAATTCCAGCATCTCCGCAGATTGAAATAAAACTGTTCCTAGTTCCCGCAGTGCGAACACACCGAAAAGTGGGTAGGTCCACAATTAGTTCAGGTACTATGAAAAGGTTCCTGCGGTGCGAAAGGCCCTATTGATTATGAAACTTGTGAATCCAATAGAATCATTAGAAGACAGAATCGTCATTCATTAATTAATAGATTCTTTTTTTTTTGCACACTCCTAGTTTTGACGACAACTCTTCCTTTTATCTAAAGAGGCGCAACATGGCTTCAACCCCTTTGTTGCATGTTCCCGGGGGCGGGGTTTATGTAAATTTCAGGGTTTGTGATGTCACCAACCCGGGTAGTTGTAGTCCATATCATTCGTATTTTTTAGACATTAAACTGCCATAATTTTAAAAGACAATATTTCCATTTGCACTGAAATTTTTGCATCCTTACTTTGCAGATATTGTTTGTGCAACAGCAACAGTACACACTAACTAAAGTTAAAAGTTAAATCACGATCAACCAGCCCTTTAACCAACAGTCTCAACCCAGCTTTTGGCTTGAAATACATTTAAAGTCTTCCAAAAATTCATTCTTGTAAACTTGGATGTGTTGTGATCTGAACTGCAAATCTTTTAGAACACTATCAATAAAAATTCCCTGTATAATTGTAGGTGTGGTACTAACTAATTTGCTGCTAAATATTTTCTAAATGGCCTTACGTGTTTAAAATTCAACAACAACGAAGTAATTGTGTATTTACTCAGCTTGTTAATCTGATTCAACAACACACTCTAAAAGAATGTAGCTCTGCTCCATGTCTCTATTACCTGAAAAACGTTGAAGACCTTTAGTCTATAACATTTATAAGCACATCAGGTTACGCAGAAATGGTTGTAGCTTGCTGTCTTCTCTTTACTAATCAGCCTAATAACAGAAATATATTTATAATAAGAAATATATTTTATCTTCGGAGGCAGTATTGCATACAACCTTTTGCATAATTTCTTACTACCACTGAAAGTAAAAGGCTGAAATTCGGTCCATCTTGCCACCTACGGAAATCTGGAAGTTTACTTACACTTAATCAGTCTAATTAATTAGTCTCTTTCACATCCACATTCCCAACCCAGTGTTTTCTTCTAGAATTTATAATAATCTTTGATTTTACAATGTACAAATCAGAACAAATCAGAAAGTTTTGGACCGGTTCTCATGGAAGATTTTTTCAAAGTAAAAAATATCTCACAGCTGTGAATTTATTTAATTTATTTATTTATTGCTATTGTTCCATTTCAGACTAAACAAACTGCTTCAAATTACAATTTTCACACAGAAATTGCTACAAAATTTCACAAATTGAATTTGGGTTGATCATTTTTTATAAATAGTGCTGGTTTGGAAGTGCTGACGTGAAAGAGAGCATTCATGTCACACAAGTTCAAACGGCAGTGGGTCTCTGTGTGCCAATACCAATTTGCTCATCCGTATGACAGGAATTTGTGTAAAAATACAAGAAAATTAATTAATTCATAGAGGAGAGAGAACTTTGAAACTACCTGCACTGAGGAGCGCGATCTTTTCACACCTAAAAACTGTAGTTTTCACTCAAAAATTGCTAGTGCAAATAATTACAATTAATTACATTAAATTAAACATGAATTTTGAAGTAAAACATACTTCAGTAATCATTTATATAAAGGCTTCCATAAATTCCTTCTTGTAAGCTCGAACCTGTTGTGATCTGAACTGTAAATCTTTTAGAAGACTAAGTAAAATGGGCTCTTTGTGGTACATTTTTCATAGGAAAAATGAAAAAGGACAAATTAGGACATAGGAAGTTGTCTGCGAGCAAAATTCCCTGTATATTGGCAGGTGTGGTACTACATAGTTTGCTAAACGGCCTTACGTGTTCAAAAATTCAGCAACAACTGAAGTAATTATGTAGTGACTCAGCTTGTTAATCTGGTTAATACAGCACGCTCTTAAAGAATGCATATTTACATTTACATTTGGCATATGCGATGTAGTGTATGGGTGGGGGTTGGCAGCAGTTAGGGTGGGGCTCTTGTATCTCTTTAAAACATAGCGAGCCCTTCTTTTCGGCCCCTTTACTTGATGCCAGCGTGCTAGTGATCACATCTCCAGCCTCTCGATCATAAATCAATTAAGCAATTAGTCTAGAAAATGTCTGCAGTGTTTGAACTTTGTCCTGGAAGGAAAATTGGGGGCTCCAACCCCTGTTTTATCATTGCTGAGATTGGACAGAACCATCAAGGAGACATAGAAATCGCCAAAAAAATGATCCGAATGGCCAAGGTAAAGTACTGCTTTATCAGACGTGAAGTGATTCAAACCACAGGGTATGTAGATATCAATTTTAGCAAAACATCAAAACCACAGCTTGCATCAAATAATTTAGGGACATTTCCGTGAAAAAAATTGTGGTGCTGAGGGGTTGGAAACGGTGTAAAAAGTATATTTTTTTCTCTCATGTATTTAAAAAATGTTTATGCTTCATTGTAATATAAATATATTTCAAAAAGTTTTTTTTACTATACAGAAAACATTTATGTATATGTTCCTATACAATTATTTGAGCTGTAACAGTCACACATCGTAATACACCAAATTAACTTTTAGATTTTAATAGGGAAGCTCCACTGCTTCTCATACGCTCTTAAAATGTATGGTGCCCAAAGAGAGTTTTTGCAGTGATCCCACAGAAGAGCCATCTTAGCCCTTCAGCCATTTTAGGTTTCCCATAGAACCTTTCAGTGAAAAGTTCTTAATAGGACCATGTCTTTTTTTAAGACATTTAAAAAATATCTAAAGAATCTTTTTTTTACTTTGATGAACCATATATGTTAAAAATGTACGATTCCATGGATGTTAAAGAATATTTTTGGAACACATCAATGCTATCCTTTTTATACATACTGAATGACTGAAAAGTAAGTTACCAATAGCGTGCATGGCACTGTACATAACTGGCCAATCGTGGCATTGAGAAGGCGAGAGAACAGTCTACTACAGAGAATGGTCAAAGCGATGCAACTGTGTACATATACAAGAACTGTAGAGAGCATATCAATATGAAAACAAAGCCAAAATCTGGATTTTAGGCAATTTAGAAAACCCAACCAGGACATGTCTGGGAAAAAAAGTAGGATGTATGGCCACCCCAACGTTGAAATTTGTTTTTCATTAAGAAATCATGACTATTTTCAACAAAATCCACCTCTTTTTTCTCCACGCAGGACTGTGGAGCTGATTGTGCCAAGTTTCAAAAGAGTGAGATCGAACACAGATTCACCAAACATGCTCTGGAGCGTCCCTACACATCTCCTCATGCCTGGGGAGCGACCTACGGAGCTCATAAGCACCATCTGGAGTTCAGTCACCATCAGTACAAAGAACTGCAGCAGTACGCCAATGACATTGGCATCTTTTTTACAGCATCAGGGATGGATGAGGTGAACAAATGCAGAACATTTATAATATATAAAAAAAAAATATTCAAATATCTCTCAAAGACCAAGTAGATTTAAATGCATCTCTTAACTTTTCCTCTCCCTACATCGGTCAGATGGCCGTAGAATTTCTTCATGAAATCAATGTGCCATTTTTCAAAGTTGCCTCAGCAGACACCAACAACATGCCTTACCTGGAGAAAACCGCCAAAAAAGGTAAAGAAAAATGTTCTATTTGAAAAGTCTGTTTTCAATTGTTGATGTTACACAAAATCAAGAGTGTTTGCTGAAAACTCGCTCTCCTCACACAAATTAAATATCACCCCTGCTCACAGTTCCTGCAGGAGTCCATCGAAAATCAAACCTGTTCCTCTATTTACACTGAATTGCAGGTGTTATTCCAAGTGTAAGAATGAGAAAATTACAAGCAGAGCCGAGAAGTGAATCTGAGTAGGTTCCCATGTGCAATTGAAATCAGTTATTTTGGACTACCAGAAGAAAAAATCTAGGTAGTGATGGTGCTGATTGGCTAGAGAGCAGAGAGAATGAAACAGAAATCCTGGTGTGGATTTTCTGGATTTTCAAAATTGAGTTCAGAATCAATGTATCAATGACTAAAACACCAACTTTACTTGCTCTCAGAAGCAGGCATGTCTTGAAGCTCACATTTTGGCTTGTTTTTGTAGGTCGTCCCATGGTGATATCTAGCGGAATGCAGTCGATGGAGACCATGCGCTGTGTTTACCAAACTGTCAAGAAGCACAATTCCAATTTCACTTTCCTGCAGTGCACCAGCGCTTATCCACTGCCACTAGAGCACGTCAACCTCAGCCTGATCCCTGTAAGATAAGCCACTGGAATCTTCTCAACCACATACATTACTGGCCAAAATATTAGACAACGAAGTGTTTTTTTTTATTTCACCACTGACAACAAGAAAAATTTGCATGAAGATGATTAATTTTATCTTTATTCTTTAAATAAATATTTATCTAACTAAAACTATATAAATATAAAAACAAAGAAAATTACTATCTTAATATCTACTAATCTAAATCATAACCTTAACTGTAATAGTATATCAATGATACTAAAAAGAAAAATATTGTTCATTGTTACTTATATTGTTATATAATAATTATACAAAAAATCATTGCTCATTTTTATCGTATTTTAAGAAATCAGGTTTTAAAAATGAGGACAGTTATCATTTGTTTTTGTTTTTCAGCTAAACTTTTATATGCTAAATGAATGTTTGAATAATTTGTTACATGTTGCAAAAATTAATTGTTCATTGTTACATTGTTCAATTCAGGGTCATTGTCATTAATTAAAACCACAAAAAAATGAAATCAAATAGTATATCAGTGATACTAAAATAACACTGGCTCATAGTTCTATTATTGTTCATTGTTATATGTTTTTCTATTAATTCTTATCAATCTTAAATAAAAACTTTTTTTGATAAACCAAGGTTAGATGTAATTTTAATTTACTAAGATTAATGAATTTGATGAGATATTGACAAAATTTTGATTATATTTATCATCAAAACTATGGTAAAATAAAACATGGTCTTGATAGCAACAATTATAGGTACTTAATAATCCATGTGCAATTTTCCTTTACCTAAATCAGGAGTTTCAGAAGGAGTTTCCAGACATTCCCATAGGATACTCTGGACATGAGGCAGGCATCCATGTGTCTGTGGCTGCTGTGGCACTCGGGGCCAAGGTCCTGGAGCGTCATGTGACCCTGGATAAGAGCTGGAAAGGAAGTGACCATGCAGCATCACTGGAGCCGACCGAGTTGGCGGAGCTGGTGAGAGCCATTAGGATGGTTGAGATGGCAATGGGCTCGCCAATCAAACAGATGCTGTCCTGTGAGGCTTCCTGTCACAGCAAGGTCAGATACAACGCTCATTTAGACAGATACAACAACAGTTGGCTTTTGAAGAGATGAAATGTATTTAAATGCATCACTGTTTATGTCCTTACTTACAGTTGGGTAAGTCAGTAGTGGCCCGTAAACCATTGCAGAAGGGTGAGACATTAACTCTCGACATGCTGACAATAAAAGTAGCCGAACCGCATGGTGTGAGACCAGAGAACATCTTCAAACTGGTCGGCAAGAAAATCACGGTGGACCTGGAAAAAGATGCCACCATCACTGATGCCACGATAAAAGGCTGATGATTATACACTCCGTAACTAAAGGAGAAATGAAGGGGTCTTTTCATATTATTATTAATAACAGTAAATCATAATATAGGCTATATAAATGAGGGAGTGGTTTTTATTATATTCTTAGGCTATTGTTTGACATCAGAAAAATGAAAAGAGGAAGTCTTGTATATTACGACTAGATTACCATTGTAATTGTGGGAAATGAAGACTTTGTCAAGTAAAATCTCTCTCAATGTCTTAATTCTATGTCTTAATGAAACATGATCATTTAATGTGTAGGCTATGCAAATGTGGGTTTATTGTATATTGGTGCAATGGAATGTAGCTCAAATAAATTGATTGCAATAACTTGCCTTGCATTTTTTTTTTGTAAATTCAATGAAAAAAATGTCTGTGTACAAGCCCTACACAGTGTTGACACCTGCTGGGCAAAATTATGTAAATGCAATAAGAACACAGACCGAATGTGCATACTAAGCCTACCTCTCAAAAACCAGGGTCATGCATATGGGGGTGGCCTGGTGGCTAGAGCCACTGACCCTCTGCCCTCATCGGCAGAGGTGCTACTCTCACCAAACTCTCCCCCGCTATCTAGGGATGTGCAAAAGCATTCGAGTACTCGAGTACACGGCCGTGACAGCGATGATCGATCATGAAAACGATGATCGTGGGGAAAAAACAATTCTGATTGGTTATAGCAGCCCTGTGGGTGGCACCCTGAGCTCTGATTATTTCACATGAAAACATTCAAAGTATAGACGTGAGAAGAGAGAGAAGATTCAAGGATTCATGATTGTATTCGTCACATACACAATTATACAGAATAACCAGAAGTGAAATGTAAGTCAGGTCCGCTCCATGGTCAGTGCAATTATAAGTAACACAAACACACGAGAATATACATAAATATATATTTTAAAAAAAGGCTTGGCTTGGCTTTGCAGTCACGTAGTGATGTCTGGGTTAGCTACATACATATCTGATTAATCTAATGTAGGATGAGTGTTTGGCGGTAACTAGTTACTTGTAACTTAATTACTGTAATATTACTTTTTGCAGTAACTAGCAGTGTAACTAATTACTAACAAGATTTCAGTAATAATATTACAGTTACCGTCATAAAACAGCTTACTTACTTAGTTACGTTTGATGCCTCCACCCCGCTAATTTAAAATCTAACAATCAAATATTTCCTAGATTTATTTTCAGAAATTTTCATTTCATAGATTTTCAAGACTCGCACATGCATGTGATGTCTTCAGTGCAGCAGGCAAGCTTGGAATATGGAAAAGCATACATTCAGCAGATATTAATAAATTAAATTAAATTAATAAATATCACATTATATTGATTCTGTCAGGAAAAGAAGATGATCTGAACACTGTTGTGTAAGTTGTGGCTTTACTGTACTCTGGCATTACATCCCTCTAATCAGCATGTGCTACATTATATACTATGATTAAAACTATTTTTGTAAAATTAAACGGTTACCTACAAACTTATGTGATTTGATTAAAATACATTATGAAATATAATTGCAAATGGGTAGAAGATAAATTATGATTATCTTCAAGCTGCACATGACAATTAATGAGATGAATACAACACTTCTACTTGAATGTCACTATCATTGTTTGTAATGACTTCTGACTGCGATCCGATGTGGATTTTGGTCAAATGATGAGGCAGAAATATGTTGTTAGTATAATTCTAGAATCATTTAATGTGGAAGATACACAGTTCCAACTTCTGTGGGGCGTGAAGAAAAAGTAATGTAACTAGTAGAGTAACTATTTACTGTTGCCAGAAGATAATAAGTAAAGTAATGATATTACTTTTGAAAGGAGTAACGAGTAATGAGTAATATATTACATTATTTGAGGAACTAGCCCAACACTGGATATTAACATGTATTTACATGCTGAATGCACTGCATATTACCAGTAGTTTCATTCTCAAATGCAATGCCTGATATTATCATATTGCTTTTAGAAGTTTTTTTTTCTTCCAAAAATACTTTTTTCGTCATATTTGTTTATCAGTGTGCATACTTCAATTTAAAATTGTTTTCGTACTTCGCATGGGCCCCTTGAGATAAACAGAGGCCCCTGGGCTACAGCATTATGGTAGTCACGTCGGAGGACCGACGAATTGGGATCCCTACCAAAAGGCCACGGATACTGCCCCTTCCAGTGTCCCGTGGAGGCCTCCTGTGCCGTTATTTTTTGGTGCAGGTTAGGGCCCCCATAGGAAGATCCGTTACTGTTGCTATGGCACTACCCACTCAGTAGGACTGGATAACACTGGGAAAACGTACCCGTTCAGCTCAGAACAGGAACGCTGCGGAAGCCCTTTCCTTTCCGATGGAGGTTCAGAAGCAGTTACACATATGGACAATAGTCAGATGCATATGGAAGATTGGAGGTGATTGTAACCCTCTTGACAGTAGCAGGAAGTCTGCCGGGAAACACGGGCTCTAAGGCTAAACCGTGGAAATACACATATGGGATCCGAACGGTCTCTACATATGGAACCCAGCCCTCTACCGGTTCTCAGGGATTCATCGAGTGAGGGCCTGGTGCCGGACGCTCCGCTACGTCCAGCTGCCGAGGGGATGGAGGAGCTCGACAGGGTCTACAGTTGGACTCTCTGGAGCAGTTTTTAGCAAGTTGATCCGAAACCGGAGCCCCTCAGTGCTTCTACCCATTTG
The DNA here is from genome assembly GCA_027474115.1 of Schizopygopsis malacanthus. NCBI lineage: Eukaryota > Metazoa > Chordata > Actinopteri > Cypriniformes > Cyprinidae > Schizopygopsis > Schizopygopsis malacanthus. The sequence continues at coordinate 46,827,853 of CM049866.1, read as the reverse complement.
AGGTGAGAACACAGGAGGAAACCGGTTCCACACGAAGGCTATAGAATCTAGCGAATGTGTTAGGGGTCGCCCAGCCCGCAGCCCTACAATTATCTGTCAGCGAGGCGCCATGAGCCAGCGCCCAGGAGGACGCTACACTTCTTATAGAGTGAGCTCTCAACCTGAACGGGCAATGCACACCCTGTGCCTGATAACCCAGGGTGATGGCATCCACTATCCAGTTGGCCATCCTCTGCTTGGAGACGGCATTCCCTTTCTGCCGGCCTCCGTAACAGACAAGAGCTGGTCTGAGGTCCTGAGGCTTCGCGTCCTGTCAACGTAGCATGTCAACGCTCGGACGGCACTCGCAGGCTCACCACTTGGTCCCCGAAGGGAGAAGGGAGAAGTGGGAACCTTGGGCACATAGCCGGGCCGGGGCCTCAGGATTATCTGGGAATCCGCCGGTCCAAACTTTAGGCACGAATCGTCGACAGAAAATGCATGCAGGTCCCCAACCCTCTTGATGGAGGTTAGTGCAAGCAGGAGTAGAGTTTTCATTTTGTGAGAAACTTCAGCTCAACTGTTTACAAGGCTCAAATTGGCCCTGCTGTAGTGCTCTGAGCACTAGAGACAGGTCCCAAGAGGGTATAGAGGGGGGCCGTGGAGAATTCAACCTTCTCGCTCCCCTAAGAAACCTGATGACCCAGTCATGCTTCCCCACCAACTTCCCATCCACAGGGTCGTGGTTGGCAGCAATCATAGCCACATAGGCATTTAAGGATGGAGGGAGACAGCCTTCGCTCCAACCGTTGCTGCAAAAAGTACAGTACGACTCTGATCGGGCATTTCCCGGGGTCTTCTCTGTGAGAAGAGCACCATTCGACGAACAGGTTCAACTTCAAGGCGTAAGCGTGTCTCGTAGACAGAGTTCTCGCCGAAGTGATGGTGTAGACTCCCTCTTGGGGTAGGTCACCTAGAACCTCCGCGTCCCGTCCAGGGACCAGACATGAAGTTTCCAGAGGTCTGGACGCGGGTGACACAGGGTGCCCCATCTCTGAGGCAGTAGATCCTTCCTCAGAGGAATCTGCCAGGGAGGGGCTGTCACGAAGAGCATCAGCTCTGGGAACCAAGTCCGGGTGGGCCAGTATGGCGCCACGAGCAGGATCTGCTCCTCTTCCTCCCTGACCTTGCACAGTGTCTGTGCGAGAAGGCTCACTGGGGGAAATGCATACTTGCGAAGACCCCGCGGCCAGCTGTGTGCCAGTGCGTCCGTGCCGAGTGTTCCTTCGGTCAGGGAGTAAAACAACTGGCAGTGCGACGTCTCTAGGGACGCGAACAGGTCTACCTGTGCGAGTCCAAAACGTCGCCAAATCAGCTGGACCGTCTGGGGATGGAGTCTCCACTCTCCGGGGAGCGCAGCTCGTGACAGCTCGTCGGCTGTCCGGTTGAGCAAGCCCGGAATATGAATGGCGCGAAGCGACCTCAGATGCTTCCGACTCCAGAGGAGGAGGTGGCGGGCGAGTTGCGACATGCGACGGGAGCGTAGACCACCTTGTCGGTTGATGACGGTTGATGTACGCAACGGTCGCAGTGCTGTCACTAGTACGTGCTCGCCTAGTAAGCGTCTCTTGAGACGGTTCAAGGCCAGGTGTACTGCCAGCAACTCTAGGCAGTTGATATGCCAGTACAGTTGGGGACCCGTCCAAGCCCCCGACACTGCAAGCCCATTGAACGTGGCCCCCCAGCCCTTGGCGGAGGCATCCGTGTAAACCACAGCGTGCCTGGAGACCTGTTCCAGGGGCACTCCTGCCTGACGGAATGAAAGGTCTGACCACGGAGTGAAGGTTTGGCGGCAGGCTGGAGTGACTTGGACCCGCAGCGTGCCGCTCTGCCACGCCCACCTCGGGACTCGGCCATGGAGCCAGTATTGAAGCGGTCTCATATGGAGCAGCCCCAGCGGTGTGACCGCAGCCGCCATATGCCCCAGGAGCCTCTGAAACTGTTTCAGTGGTGCTGCCGTCCTGTTCTTGAACGTATTCAAGCAGTTCAACACCGACTGAGCGCGTTCCTGCGTGAGGTGCGCTGTCTGATTGACCGAATCCAAACTCCATACCGAGAAAAGAGATCCTCTGCATCGGCAACAGTTTGCTCTATTCCCAGTTGACCCGAAGGCCCAACTGGCTGAGGTGCGAGAGCACCAACTCCCTGTGTTCGCATAACTGATCCTGAGAATGAGCCAGTATGAGCCAGTCGTCGAGGTAGTTGAGAATGCGCACGCCCTGTTCTCTCAAGGGAACAAGGGCTGCCTCCACTACTTTCGTGAAGACACGGGGCGATAGGGACAGCCCGAAGAATGCTCGTCCTTCGAACGCAAACCGCAGGAATGGCCTGTGGCACGGAAGGATCGACACATGGAAGTACGGGTCTTTCAGGTCAAATGCTGCAGACCGAACTTGGGGACGGATGCATCCGAAGACGCGGTTCTGCATGAGCATCTTGAAAGGAGGTTTATGAAAGGCCTAGTTCAAGATGTGCAGACCCAAGATTGGTCGTAACCCACCGCTTTTCTTGGGCACAATGATGTAAGGGCTGAAAAACCCTTCCTTCATATCGGCTGGAGGGACCGGTACCATCACGTCCTTCACCAGTAGGAGAGTGATTCCTCTCACAAGACATGGGCATCGGCTGCCTTCACTGCTGTGAGGTGGATGCCCCTGAACTTGGGAGGACGCCGGGCGAACTGAATCGCATAGCCGAGTCAGATGGTCCTTAGGAGCCAGCGAGATGGCTGGGCAGCTCCCGGCACCCAGACACCGTACAAGCGGGACCGTTGGGACCACCGACGTACCCGTGGTAGGGCAGCGAGGTGGAATGCAGGGACCTGGCCCGTGGTGGACCGAGGAGGGGTCTGAGTGTGCGGTGCACGTTTACCTGCTTCCATAATTTGGCAGAGGGTGCGTGAGTAGCCTTTGATGATGCTCTCGAACCGCCCACTGCTGCCTGCTGGCGAGAGGGAGGATGAGTTTGGTCCGAAGTTGATTCGTCCATGACTCTCCATGCCCTCTTGGGACCCAGAGACAGAGACAACCGCTTCCTGTCGAGATTTTTGAAAAAAACAGATTATCCACCAGGCACTCCTCCGGGGGAGGGAGAGATGCACTTACCCTCTCCCGAAGCAGTTCCCTCTCTCTCTGGGTCGCCCGTCCCGAGGCCTCTTGCTCCTCCGCTTACCGCCAGTAGACGGGGGCCAGGACGGGCGGGGCGGCCTGCCTACACCTAGCTCGACGGCACCGCTTATGGAGGCTGCTGCGGATGCGGTGCGGGAGCGGGGGTGGATGCAGGGGGCCGCCCTCGGCGACGAGCAGGCTGGGCGCTGCAACCGGCGGACGGGTGGAGGCAGCAGCTGCCCGCCGAGGCAGGAAGTGTTAGATCGCCTCAGTCTGCTCCTGTGCAGCCGGGAAATGCTGGGCCATGTTACCGGCTGCGTCGCCGAAGAGGTCAGTCTGGGATACAGAAACCTTGAGGAACCGAACTTTGTCGGCGTCCCTATGTCAACCAGACACAGCCAGAGGTGGCGCTCCTGGACCACAAGTGTGGACATCGCACGACCCAGAGACCGTGCCATAACCTTCGTCGCTCGTGGCGCGAGGTCAGGTGCGGTACGGAGCTCTTTCAGAACTTCCAGATCATGACCACCCCCGTGCATGTCCCTCAGTGCTTTTAGCCTGAAGAACCTGCAGTAACGCCGTAGCATTAGATGGAGGCAGCATCTCCACAGGCCACATAAGCCTCGCCGGATGAAACCAGACGAGTACCTACAGGCCCGGAAGAGGAGGCACAGTTTGCCCTGCCGGGTGGAGACAGTATAAGGACACACTTGCATCGCAACTGACCGCTCCACCGGGGGGACCCCCGTAACCCCTAGCTGCACCACCGAGGGTGGTGAGGGAGGAGGAGTTAGCAGGTCGGTTTCTGGCAGTAAAAGGTGCCATCCACGACCTGTAAGCTCCTCATGCACGTCTGGGAGAGAGGCACCCGGGGCAGGGCGCTGAGAACCAGCACAAGCTACCCCGAGAAACCAGTCGTCCAACCTCGAGGGTTCGGGACACGGTGGCTTTCGAGAGTCTTCCGAAGAGCGTGCTCAACTTGTTGAATTCACTCGTCAGCAGAAGTGAGGAGCAGAACGATGTAACCGCTTGGCTCCGAAGCGAAAAGCTGAATATGCGCTGCACCTGCTGCCTACTTATACTTACGCTGTGATCAGCGGCAGCTGGATGCAATAATCGCATGCCAATGTGCATTGGCTCGTTTAGTTTACACTCGAAGTGGATTGGTCTCTCTAAGCGATATCCCAATTCGTCGGTCCTCCGACATGATGTCGAGAGTGACCGACTGATAGGGAACAATGAGGCAACTCTGCTAAAAAAACGATAGAACCATCACAGAAAATTCTAACACCATCACAAATGAATCACAGATCAATTATAAATGCCATTACAAACCATCAACTTTTAACCAATAAAAAAATTCAAACAAAACTGGTTTTCTGTAGTGTGTTTTGGGACATTTTCCATTGGGATGTATTGGTTTTAACAAGCCACCAATAGAAGGTGACCAATTACCAGTAGAGAGTAACAGTGTCCATTAGTTTCTATTCAAACCAATACAAGTCCCATTATAACCAGTAAAACCATTACAAATTTTGTGATGGTGTCTATTGTTTATTTTTTCAACATTACATGTTATAAATGCCTGTAAAGGGAGCCATAGGCCAGGTAATTACTCTTACAGGATGATTATATCCTTGTTTAACGAGTTCGTTTGCCCATAAATTCATTAGGTAATCGAGTAAACTTTATTTGGCTTGCTGTCCGCTGATGAGGGGCTCGATGAAGCAGCTTCGGCTCGAGCTCTGATATACCCCCCCAGGGACTTGATAAAAGGTGATTACGAAGGGCAAGGTACCTAAGAAGAAGGTGGAGATTGGGGAGGTGGAGGGATGCTGAAACAGCTGAGACTGGAGAGAGGTAAGCAGCTGCTTATATACTCTGGCTGTTGATTGAATGATTAGATGGGCTCGCTCCTCCCTAACTTACGTATTAGAACTTCATTTAATATGCTATTGACCAAACATTTTATTCAAATATCCACTTATTTTTGCTTTTTGCTACACAGCCTCTATAATTTCTTCAACAAAATAACACGTAGACATCACAATTAAAAAAAAAACACTTACAATTAACCATGCTTTTTGTAGTAAAACTGCCCAGTTTTCTTTTGCGTGATTTCTTAATGCGTGAGACCATAAAATCAATCAGACAACTGTATTACTGCCATAGGTCTGTCTAGAGCTACAATTTTGTAAATAATACAATTTAATTACAATTAAATCATTTATTTACTTTAATATTTTATTAAAGTTCTATTTTGACCCTTATGGTAGGTTTTATTTTTTATTTTATTTTTTTTATATTTGAGGGAGGGGGCACAACAACAAAATCCTGCTTAGGGCACATTTGGCCAGCAGCAGCCCTGATAAAGATAAAGTCTCCACGATCTGCTTTTGAAGAAATATCGTTTGTTCGTGCTACAGCACACATTCTATGATCAGCTGCAGTTCTGGCGCCGCTTTATCATTAAGTATATTATAATACACAATGTACAACGCCACATACATTCACATCAGTAAGAAGATTTTTTGAAGAATGTGCAAGGAAGTGGGATCGCTAGGGCTGGATGCGTTGGCCCACAGTTTGCGAGTGGTCTCCTACATGCCTTCCCTCCATTCCCAATGATTTGGTTAGTTCTCAGTCACATTCAAGTAAGGAGTCAGCCGTTGTTATTAATAGCCCCTTGCTGGCCGAACAGACGATAGTTTCGGCCATAGAGTCCGCCAGCCCAGTTGCCGATCAGACCAGATCTCCTGACACAGTTGAATGGCGGGTTACAGCATGATCAACCTCAGACTGAAATTATGCGTCTGGCCGTTGGGGGTGACACCAGCCTTTTGGTCTGTTTGCAGGGGGTCCGGAACACTGTTCTAAATGCTCGTACTCCATCGACTAGGGCACTGTATCAGAATAGGTGGAAACAATTTTACGGTGGTCTAATGATCATCAGTTGAATCACCAAATGTGTTCCATATCTTGCATTCTGGATTTTTTGCAAAGTTTACTGACGATGGGCCGGTCGTACTCTACAATAAGAGTTTATGTGGCAGTGATTTCAGCGCACAAGGGGCTCATAGATGGTTGCTCTATTGGGAAGCTTAAATTGGTGGTTGCGTTTTAAAAGGTGTTAACCGATTAAACCGTAGAGTCATGATTCCACAATAGGATCTTAATGTCGTTCTTGATAACCTTTGGATGCATCCATTTGAACCACTGTCATTAGCGGATATTAAATGGCTTTCTTTGAAAACCGCGTTTTTGATGGCCATTTCTTCAGCAAAACGTGTCAGTGAATTAAATGCGCTCTCTGTGGCCCCACAATGTTTGCAATGGTGTCCAGAAGACTCTAAAGTGACGCTGTGGCCAAACCCTGCTTTTTTACCAAAGGTTTTGTCCAGTAACTATGTTAACACACCAGCGATATTACCAGCTTTTCACTCAGGAGACCTCCAGATGCATCATGAACTTTTTCCTGTGAGATCCCTGCATGTTTATGTGGATAGGACAGCTCCCTGGAGGACTACTGATCAGTTATTTGTTTGTTTTTCAGATCGTGGTAAGGGTTATCCTGTATCCAAGAGCAGACTTGCTCATTAGATAACCAAGGTCATCACGAGCTCTTATGCCTCTGCCCATAAGGTCCTCCCCAATCCAGTGAAATGTCACTCCACACGTTTAGTGGCAACATCATGGGCGGCTTTACGGGAGTTCAGCTCACAGACATTTCCGCTCCGGCAACTTGGAACTCACCTTCCACGTTTTCACGTTTCTATAGACTTAATGTTGTTTCTGCCCCAAACAGCTGCTCAACAGCAGAACTGGGTGAAGGAGCGCGTATATGAAAGAACGTCATTGATTTCATTGAAATTGAGAATTGGAATAAAATTAATTGAGCATCTCAGATGTTTGTATGTTGTTCTTTGGCAAACCTTGAGTTATAGTGGTTTCACTTCTGCACAGAGTCACATTTTCTTATTTGTGACTATGGAGTTATGTCAATGCATGCTGACAAGTGACAGATTTTATATTTGTCTTCCACTTTGTTACGCCTCTGGCAGTCTGCAGCCAAGGAAATAGAACGTTGGTTACATATGTAACCATGGTTCTAAGACTGGCAGAAGACCGCCAGAGCCTCTGGTAACTCGGGTCCAACCCATTCTCACTCCCTAGGCGTCAAAAACCGAAGCATGGTCAAGAGCCTTTAGCGTCACTGTGAAGACGTCAAAGGTGCCTCTCGGCATCGCTATATCGACGAACTTGTACCTGCATTGCTTTCAATCGTAAACTTTTAGCATCAATACACAGACGAGAAGGGCATGAGATGTTAACGCTATGAAATCCCGTTCAAGAAGTCTCATTCAGCACACATCAAGATATTTGGCATCAGTTTACATGTACAATACGTTGGTTGTGTAGTCCTAAATGTTTGTTATAAAATCTATTCTGTCTTTTGATTAATCAGATTAGCGCCTTATTATTCGCTTTATTATAGCTGTCTTCTGAGGCTGAAGAGGCTGCGTTTCACTGCGTTTAACTAAATGAACACCTGCTAACTAGGGTGATTAAACACAATCTGTCAGGACACCTTCCATGCTATTACCACAGTAACTGTGGTTTTACTGTGCTATTTGTAGTTAAAAAAACACATCAAACAGGACACCTTCCATGCTATTACCACAGCAACTGTGGTTTTACTGTGATATTTGAAGTTAAAACACAAACATGACACATTTTACAATGCTATTACCACAGTAACTGTGGTTTTACTGTGATATTTGAAGTTAAAACAGAAACATGACACACTTTACCATGCTATTACCACAGTAACTGTGGTTTTACTGTGATATTTGAAGTTAAAACACAAACACGGCACAATTTACCATGCTTTTACCGTGGTAACTGTGATTTTGCTGTGGTAGTTTTGGTAAAAAGCACAATAATTACAATGCTTATCATGTTTTTACTGCCATAACTTTAGTTTTACTGTGATACATATAGTAGTAGCTCAGTAACTATCAAACTTACTATGGTTTAAACACTATAATAGTAGTTTTAATGTGCTTTTACAACAAATGTCACAGTAATCACAACACGTACTATGCTTTTAAAACATATTTTATGTAAAATCCCAAAACCACACTATTTTTTCCATCTTGCAGCTCATTCATACCATTTTATATCTTAAATTTTTTGCTCACTTGTATTTTTTTTAACATTCTCAATATAATGCTATTTGATTTTTCTCTCCCCTTTCTTTTATTATTATTATTATTATATTTTTTTGTTTTATCTGAGAAGACCTAAAGTGTCATGAGTCCAGGCCCTCTGTTGCCCCCTCTCACCACCAGAGATCACCATCACCAATCTTCCCAGACTCCTTTACCCTTAACTCCACACACCTGTGCACCTACACACACACACACAGCTGCTGCCCATCCTGATTGACTTTTTAGACACTACACTCCCGCCATTATGTCTGTATTATTGATTGTAGTTGCTGTTTTTGTGTTCGATACATGCACTGTGTTACCATTTGATGTATCCCCATTCTGAAGCGATATTGTTTTGCCTTGTTGGCCTTTTTGTTTATTGAATATAAGTCTTACCTGCATGTGCTCCCTTAGTGTTCCGTGACAGAATCCAGACAGCAAACATGGGTCCAGCAAGGAGACCAGACATGGATGGCTCTGCACAAGCAGGGGACGGAGGTAGGATGTTTTGCCCAGACATTCTGGACTTTGGCGGTAGGGCTGGATTATAATGAATCAGTGCTCAAGGACTTCTTTAATGTGTGCCTGGATTATCCTCTGCCCCATTGTGAGATGTAGGGACTAATGCTGGGTACACACTAAAAGATTTTAAAAATCTTATAAGATCTTCTAAATGTGAGAGACCATAAACATGAGGACAAAAAAAATCCTTGATTTAACCGTTTAGCTCCTATAGTGTGTGGTGTGCCGTGATGTGACAAAGACAGCACACCACACACCAACAGATTTTCAACCAGAGTGGACTGTAAACATGGGAAATCTCACAAAATCTCTCGAGACTTGAGAATAAACAAGATTTTTTTTATTATAGAACATACAAGGGCAATAACATAAATTACATCAAATACAATAATAAACAGAAAATGCTAAAATTTAAATAAATTAAATTAAAAAAAGGACAAGCAATAAGAAAATAAAATATCCTTAAACAAGTATACATAATTAGAAATTATTCAAAGAATAGTTTTAAGAATTTAAAGTAAGGGCAAAGTCCCAGTCTTTGGTAATGTCAGGAAGAAATTGCGATGATAGTGTCTTTATTTTTTATTATTGAACAAACAAAAAATAAACAGTTACAGCTCAAACCAGATTATAACAACAAAACTAGATATAGCTTTGATATAAACAATCGGCTATACAAAGATCTTGAAAAATAACCAAAAAACAAAACATTAAGTCAGGGGAAATATATAAATTAAATTTGAGAAGAGAAAAAATAAATCATCTCCCGCGATGATAATGTCCAAAATTATTTTGTGCTGCGCCATTACTGCACTTGTTATGCTTCCGTCTTCTGTCACCTCGCTTTCTGATTGGATATGGTTTCATTTCAAATGATAATCTGCAGATCAAATGCACATTTGTACTTGGTGTTCCCCCCACACAGCAGGATTTCTGATCGTAACTATTCAACATGTTGAATATTTACGATTCGCAATCTGGGTGCTCGGACATTCTTCCGAGCGGATTCAGTCACTCTTAACAGCCAGCTTCTTTGGCAATGAATGTTTGTGTCTTACCTTCCTTGTGAAGGGTGTCAATGATTCTCTTCTGGACAACTGTCAGATCAGCAGTCTTTCTATGGGATTGAAGGGCTCGGCTAGGCCTCCCCAGAAAAAGACCATGAGGCAGGCCTTTTCCGTAGCGACTGGCGAGCCACTCCCACGAAGTCCCTGGCGTATACCTTAATGTTCCTGTCCCCCTGGCGACCGTTGAGAAGCTTCCGCCCTGGACCCATGGTTGCCGGTTGCACTCTGTGCTGAGTCCTCATCAGGCTGACCCGTTCTGTCAGGATGCGTGAGGAGAGAGATGAGGCGAGGACTCATGTGCAAGAGAATGGTTCCTTTTAATCATAAAATGAAACAAAAATGAACAAAAACCACCCCGAAAGAGAAAAGCAGGCAGGCAGGCAGAGAACCAAAGACAATGGGTCAGCACAGGACTACACACACCAGGATGCTAAATAGGGAGACAAACGAGGGCGGCAATGAGGGAGACACCAATGATTGGGTAACAAGATGGGAGGGGACAGACAATAGACAGGAGAGCATGGCACCAACAACAAACCACAAGCCATGTGCTCAACATGCAGAGACATTGTAGTTGGGGGGAGTGAATGTACAGCGCTCTCTCCACCCTCAAGACCATGACTGAGGTGCCCTTGAGCAAGGCACCAAACCCCCAACTGCTCCCCGGGCACCACAGCATAAATGGATAACCACTGCTCTGGGTGTGTTTTCACTGCTGTGTGTGTGCACTTTGGATGGTTAATTGCAGAGCACGAATTCCAAGTATGGGAAACCATACTTGGCCATATGTCACGTCACTTTCACTTTCAATTATTTGTGAAATTTGCTTGCAATTTCTGAGTGAAAATTGTTTCTACAGCAGTTGTTTTCAGTAGGTATGAAAAGGTCTGGCAGTTTTAAAGTTCTCTCTCCGCTTCAGTTCATGCCCTAGTATTTTACTCAAATTAGGAACAGTGCTTTTGTAAGTCACTCGAGCAGTGACAGGTGAAAGAACAAGCTGGTTCTGTTTACAAAAGTAGTATTAGCTAGTACATGTTGCATCGAAAATATGGGAGCGAGTTGAGCCAATAAAACTGGACAAACTCATATATCGACTTTGTAATGTTGAATTTATAAGTTTGATCCACGATAAAAGTCAAATTTGTCTAACATATGTTTACGCTTTTCTAGACTGATTTGCACATCCTTGTCTCCTATAAACACTGCTCGTTTGTGGCAGATGGCCTTAACTTCTGTTATAATAAAAAATAAATAATGAAACATTGTCATCATAACAGACAGCCCAACTAAATCTGGACAACAGTTTTTGTTTCGGCATAAGGCCATGCACTTGACACTGAAACTATGGTTATCTTTATGAATTTTCCATAAACATGCTGAGATACAAGAACTGTGAACTAATATTTTTGTTTTAGAAACATTTCAGAAACCAAATGACTCATAAAACTGTCTTTTCCTGTCACAACTCAAGTGATTTACTGTATCTGTGAATTGTGCTCCTGGCTAAACTAAAAAATGTACAGTGTACAAAACAATACAGTTTTAGACCGGTTTTCATGGAAGACCATTTTTTTCATATACTGAACAAAATTATAAACGCAACACTTTTGTTTTTACCCCCATTTTTCATGAGCTGAACTCAAAGAACTAAGAATTTTATCTATGTACACAAAAGGCCTATTTCTCTCAAATATTGTTCACAAATCTGTCTAAATCTGTTAACGAGCAATTCTCCTTTGCCGAGATAATCCATCCACCTCACAGGTGTGGCATATCAAGATGCTGATTAGACAGCATGATTATTTCACAGGTGTGCCTTAGGCTGGCCACAATAAAACACCACTATAAAATGTTCATGATTGAAATCGCACAAATGGCCTTGAGCTATTTCCTAAATAAACTACGAAAATATTGTTTTCTAAAACAGGGACGCAATGATCCTGAGAGAGCTGATCTCGCGGTGCCATCTGCAGGACAGTTAAAAGCGTTCATTTGATTCAAAGCGCCAAACGTGAGCAGAATCAATGCTGAAACTCACAACTGTTGGGAGTTTTATGACAGCACTAGCAATCTCAAATTCTCACCACCATTCATAAAAAGTAATCGGGTCTAGTGCTAGCTGCTTTAATTTCCATTTGCAAACGCATCATTCGTCATTAGAAACGTTTATAAATCTGTTGTTGTTTACAAAGAGAATTCAGTGTCACAAGATAGCATGACCAAGATGGCACCGAGCATGGCAGCCGTGTTGCAAGCTCCTACCAAACTTTGCAGTGTTTCGTGTGTTTTACTTATTATTTTGCTGTTTTTCATACTGGATGTCTACACTCTTATTGCCTACGACAGACACACACTTTTAGAAATCGTCTCCTCCATCTCACATCGGAAACCAGGCTTTGAGTTCCTTAATGCCGGCCCTTTGTTTACAAACAGAGCCCTTTTTTCTGGGCCGCACGACTGAGGAAACACCGCCGGAAAAGAGGGACGCGAGCTGGTGTCCTCATCAGACTGAGACGCCGTGCCTTTCGACCTCCTCTCCCAACCATTTTACTGGCTAACGTACAGTCACTGGACAAAAAACTCTGTGAACTGCGGGCACGCATCTCATACCTACGAGAAACAAGGGACTGCTGCGTTATTTGCAATGGTTCCAGACTCAGCCATCGAGCTCACAGGGTTCTCCGTGCATCGCTCGGACAGAACGAAAGAGCTTACAGGGAAAAGCAGAGGTGGGGGTAATAATTAGCTGTTACGGGGGACTTTAACAAAGCCAACTTCAGAAGAATAGCTCCAAAATACTTCCAACATATCACCATCAACACGCATGGTGATCGTGTACTGGACCACTGCTACTCTCCCTTTCCGGGACTCCTACAAATCCCTCTCCCGCCCACCTTTGGGAAAATCGGGTCACTGTTCTGTTCTGCTCCTGCCTGCTTAAAGACAGAAACTGAAACGAGAAGCACCCTCCCTCAGGACAATTCAATGCTGGTCGGACCAATCGGACGCTATACTACAGGACTGTTTTGATCACGTGCACTGGGACATGTTCCGGGCAGCGTCTAATGACGACATAGAGGCGTATTCAGATACTGTAACGTGTTTCATGTGTAGAGGACGTAGTACCAACAAAAACAATCCGCATCTACCCCAACAAAAAAACGTATATTAACAGCGATGTTCGAGCAGCCTTGTCAGCGCGGACATCTGCCTTTAAATCCGGAAACATTGATGATCGAAAACAAGCCAGTTACGATCTCAGGAAATCCATCAAAGCCGCCAAACAACAATATAAAAAAAAGTTGAAGAACAATTCAACACCAACAACGCAAGAAGCATGTGGCAGGGCATCAACAACATCACAGGTTTTAATGGGAACAAACCAGCTACTGTGAACATTGCAGCCTCTCTACCGGACGAGCATAATACTTTTTATGCTCGTTTCATGGCTGAAAACACCGCCCATACAGAGAGCGCTCCCGCAGCTGCTGCAGAAGAGGTGAGTCCCCTCTCCCTTTCTGTCGCGGATGTAACCCGATTTTACATTTTTATTTTTTATTTTAAAAAATAAATGTTATTTTATTTTATTTTTATTTTTAAAAGATGGCGCCGAGGATGGCAGCCGTGTTGCATGCTCCGGGAAAACTTTGCAGTTTTCGTATGTTTTATTAGTTTTTTTGTTGTTTTACGTGTTAGATGTTGTTAGTATAACTGTCTACGATAGAGACACGCTTTTGAACATTGGTTCCTCCGTCGCGCAACGCAAACCGGACTTTGAGTTTTTGAATGCCGGTGGATTGTT